>JBBPNE010000136.1:0-46740 GCA_038090735.1 Xerocomellus amylosporus | reverse complement strand
GGCCAGCCCCCTCACCTCACATGTTGTGTAATATGTAGAAAGCACAATGTGGTGAACCCTAGACTGGGAGTGACAAACCATAGAGTGGGATTTAATCCACCCTAGGCAACCCTGGGAGGCCTCATAAATTTGCTCACATTTTACAGTTGGTCCGTGCACAATTACCACCCCATAAAAGGGTACGTAAGCACAATTCTTTTCTATTCGTCGCCAGAGGTCTGATGAGTCACCTTGACGAAATAGGTGGCAAGTGATACTTGTGGGATCACCGCCTATTACCTATCTGGCACTCACTCCAAGTACTACCCCCCTCGCACTGCTCACTCCACTCGCAGTGCTCGGCCCCTTAACCAAAATCCAATTACAAAACGATGGTAACATGGTATTTATGAAAACACAGTAAAATTGGACAAGAGCCCTAAGTTATCGTAATGGGGATTACCTATGTACACCCATGCCCACCGACAGCTTTCTTACAACAAGAATGACCCGACGAGCGATACAACAACCATGGCTCCCACCGAGGGCGAGGATAATCTCAAGCCTGCGGCACCGCTCGAGCTACCAGTCACGGAAGCAACAAGTGGGGGGCACTGCGGAGCGACAAGCACTTGTCCATAGTTAGCTGCAACCCACAGCAGGACACCATTCGTCCAGCCGAAACCAGCTTGGACGGTGTATTCACCGCCGGACCCCGAGGAATCGACGTTCAGATTGGAAAACTTTTCGTACATCTTAAATCGGTGACAAGTTAGCAGATACATGGCAACGCTGAAAAGACGGCGTACGTTTCCAGTGTTGTTCACGCTGTTAGTAAGGTTGAGCTGTGATGCAGGCAGCTGGGACAGCATGCCCGGAATAGACCCTCCGGTAGCGTACCTACAGACGATACGGCAAGCCGACAAGCAAAGAATACGGAGTACGCTCACCAGCTACACAGAGCGCTTGTAAAGTACCTGTTTGCCATCTCACGCTTGAGGGCGGCCGCCCAGCCCTCGCCGGTTGTGGCGTTTCCACCATTCACAACGGTTCCGTTCAATTGGTTGACATCAGCACCGGGTCCCGTTGCTGTAACGTTTACATTTGTCTGGTCGTGAAATGGTTGTCCAGGGAGCTGGGCCTCTGTGAAATTGAGCTGACCAGCAGGGATAAGGTCGTACGTCGATTGTCCTGAGCCAGGAGTGGGGAGAGCGTTCGTTGTAAGGTTGGAGGGCAAAGCCTCGAGAGCAGAGATGATGATGTGCTGGTGGGGTGGCCAAGCGTTCGGTGCATCCCTGAGGGGACATGTCAGAAATCACTTCGGAATATCGAAGAAATTGTCACCGACCATTGCAATCCCGTCCAGTCCACGAAGGTAACAGGAAAAGTGCCATTGTACTTGTTCATGACCATGTTCACGGCGGCGAAGTAGCCAAATGCGTTCGCCTGAGAAGCGAGGACCTCGTCGGGGATGATACCGCTCCATACGGGGTAGAACGTCGCAGCCGTGAATATAGTGTTGCGTGAGTTTGAAGTGAGGTTGAAGTCATAGAAAGCAAGCTTCGAAGAGTCCCACATGAGGTCCAAGATCCCAGCACTGATCCCAGTGGCAATTTGGAGGTGGTTGGCAGCAGCTGTGGCGTTCGAGCTTCCGTAAAGGTCGGTTAGAAGGACATGGGCCTTGTCTAAAACAAGTCAGCCGTTTATAGCGAAAACGGCCAACCAGAATACTCACAAAGTATACTGTTGAGACAAATGGGAATGTTGTTCTTGACATTCAGCGTACGGAGACCGGGATTACCAAGTTGCGGGACGAGCTGAAACCGGGAACTGTAGTCCCAACCGGTCTCTGCTCCGGAGGCGAGCTCGCTGTACAACTCGGCAGCCTGGGAGTCTGTCAGAGGCGTAGATAGTGTAGGGTCATGGACGGTCATGTAATCATCGATGTACGACTCTGGGCGTGGCGCGCTATTATTAACTGCATAGTGAGCCATGGAATAGGTCTGGCCGCTGTATGGGCTCGTTACTTGAATCGTCCGATTGTTGGACCACCATGCAAGCTCCGCCTAAGGTATCTTTATTAGCAGTGCGAGACCGACAGAACAAAACACGTACCTCAGCACTTGGCAGCCCACGCTGAAGAATCGACGTATCGCCAGTAGTGGTAACGTAGTCTGAAAGCATCTTGACGCACGTTAGATTCAACCCAGAAAAACCTGATACTCGAAACTTACGTGGACGAACAACGGGGGCTGGGAACGGTCCAAGTCTACGTGTGTAAGCCTACACACATCAGTGTGATAGGGAAATGTATACTTACAATAAGTACGACCACCGTTGGGTATGAATCCGAAATCTTGTATCTCGTCCATAAAGTTCTGCAATGTGTCGTTGACAGTATCATAAAGTTGCGATTCCAGCAAACCCTGGATGATCCAGTAGCTGTCCCAATAATCTACGAAGAATACGTCAGTCCCGATCAAATAACTGTCGAGAAATCCCAAACATTGTTCTCGGAAGCGTCCACCAGGAACGACGAAACTGTAGTTCAGCGGGATAAAGGTGCTTTCGCACGCTCCGCCGGGGTATATGCTACAAAGAGCAGATTGATTAACCGTTCTAGCGAGTTGAGTCCAGTATCCGTTGACGATTTGCGCAAACGCCTGGAGTAAAGGGTCGATGACATTGCTCAAGAATGGCGGACTAGCACTGAATCCGGGTAACGTGGCAGCCTGGAGTTCAAGACCCTCCCCAAGAAAGTCGTTGTCCAAGAAATTGACGATATCCCCCTCAGCCACGGCCGAGAGATTGAATGCAGCAAAGTCCGCGAGGACTTGTTGAGACGATTTGCTCGTGGGCTTGTCGACGATCGTCTTTGCATCAGAGTACGGCTGAGCGAGATTCACGGTTTGCAGCAACTACGTCGTTGAGATCAGCGATCTGTCACGACTTTCGACGACAAACGATGGCCGACTTACTGCGCCTGGACAAAATATTTGGCCGATGCACCATGGCTGAACGGGGGGGAGGGCAGCTTGCGAAGGCACCAAGGCACTGAGAGGGACAGTAGGGCTAGCTACTGAGGTCGAGATGGTCAGAGTGGGTACTCCCGTCGTCGTCGGGGTGGTCGCTGCCTGGGGTACAGCGTGGGCATAATGGGTCAGCCCAACGAGGGCGGCGAGCTTCAGGGATGGAAACATTTAGGCTGGACTCGGAAAGCCTCGTTGCGAGTGAGCCGTCGAGAAGTGGTGTGATCTGAACTTGGGTCCGTCCGACGCGTGGAAACCAACGTCGTCGCGTTCGACTCCCCGTCCAGTAGACAAGATTGGTTTGAGCCATGGGTCTACATTACTGGCACTTTTTATGATCGGGCGGATTACGGGCGCTTCGACCTGGACTCGAATATCAGCCGACTTGCTGTACACCAAAATGACTGGGAAACCGGACGTTGTGCGTCGCCGTGAGCGTGTCAAAATTAGAATGGTTATTATGTAGCCAGGTTTGGCTTACTGTGGTCAACATTCCAAGCCATAGCTATATTTGGTGGCTCACAAATTGCTGCGCGCGCGAGACAGGCACTCGAGTCTATATACTTGGACCATCGCCACTCATGCCGCACTAGCAGGAACAATTTCCATACAAAATACTCTCATGGATTGAGCACACGACACTCAATATCAAATCAAGGACAACCAAAAGGTGGAGTACGCTGTATATAGTGACCGTCAATACAATGAGCCGTACATCCCAGGACGTACTACGGGTTGCCAGCGTACCAACGAAACATGCGACAGGTTGTTGTGCGCTATAAGAGCCTGTTTCTTGCGTGGGTGAAGGTGCTAGGAATGTAATCCCCGGTACAAAAGGGGACTGCCACGTAGCTGGCACGGAGAATGATCCAGATCATGATGGGTAACGGAGTCCCTTGAGTGACGGATCTGAGGCAGGCGCCGCCTTATGTCATATTCCCCGAGACACCTCCGGGAGCCGGATAGACTAAAGTTAGCTGGGACCAACGGCCTAACGAGACTGCAACGCCGTGTCAAAGTTCAACAAACTCATCTAAGTGAGAGTGGCAGTCCGACATCACAGAGGATTACCCGAGTGATAACACGAGTGCCGACTCGCGCCACATGATATTGGCTGTATTGGTCGACAAGAAACGCATGCCATGCTCACCTGGCTGGCGACCAGAGCATGGTGACAACACCACCGTCGTATGTCTCCCAAGTTCATTGTTGTGTAAGCGTAGGCGGCTTTCAAATACCTCGCGTTGAGTAGCCGAGCCCAACGAAGAACGTCGTTTTGGTACAATGCTCAGACCAACATGCCAAGGTCAATATGCTCAAAGTGCGTGAAAGGTATGGACTCAACTGCAACATCGCGATATCATGTTCTCGTGTATGTTCACATGAATGCGTAACAGACTCCAGCTTGCGTGCAAGAAATATTATTTGTGTAGGAGATGCAAGGGTGTACTTACGAATGGTATGCCCTACGCTCACGTCTTCTCTTTGGACTGGAAGTGCACCAAGAAAAATAGCCAAACAGCTACCCGCACCCCGAACTCGTACATCTTAGTTATGCATCATGTTAATGCTACAACGCACCTGCCCTTTGTCACGAGCAAAGTAAAGGTATCGATGCGTGGGGCCCAACACGTTCAATTGCCCAATCCTTCCTAGTACTCCTAATCAACCATCATGCGTTCCGTGAGGAGACCCTCGCCATACGCCATGCTTTCGAAGATGACTTGTCTCCAGACGCTGATAGCACATTCTTGAGCTTCCTCTTCCAGAACCTATGACAAGAACCTGATCAGTGAAACTACTTCCCGATAAATATCGAATTCGTACAGGTTCCAGGCCATCTACGAGCTTCTGGGGACTTTTATGGTCCTTGAGATGTTCCAGGACGAACATGATGAGGTCGTCGTCTTCTAATTCGCCGAGATATTTAACCATGAGACGTTTGACCAGTGGCTCGAGCTTTCGGTCAACCATACTCTACGAAATGGGTTAGCGAACTCGCAAAGAAGAAAACACGGGCGTACATCGTTGAGACCATCCCACCTAACTTTCGCCTTGAACAAGGCCTCCTTGTCGTGGGGAACAGACTCCTTGATCGTCTGAAGCCGCTCCTTCGCCTTCTCGCCCTCTGCAGCACTGAAATCAAGTTTGACCAATGGCACCTTCCGTTTCTTGATATCCTCTTCCTCCTCTTCCTCTTGTCCGAATACGGCGGCCTTGGCATCCTTTGGCGCGGCTTCAGCTTTCACCGGCGCAGGTGCAATCGACATATTGAGTTTGACTGGTGCACCATCATCAAGAAGCATTCCGGCTTTACGCTGTTCCTCGGCAAGAGCTTGCATATCTTCCATCTGACGAGCAAGGAACTTCTCTGATTCAATACGGAGGTTCTCAGCTTCACGCTCTTCATAAGCGCGTGATTCGGCATCCGCTGCTTCTTCGGCTGCAACTCGGCGTGCACGAGATTGTCGCCAGCGTGCTCTAGCAGTGTCATTGCATTAACAGAATAAAACGACGACGAAGACCAGGTCAACACACCTGTCAACGTAGAACAACTCATCACTCTCGTCGTCGTCCCAGACATCGAGCCGAGCTTGCATCTCCACGCGATCTCGTTCCTCGGCTTCTTTGATGGCGGTTTGACGCGCAATCGATCGTTCTAGCGCAGCTATACGAGCTCGTTCTCGAGGCTCGTAGCGGCGTTCTCTCTGGGAAATTTTTAGAGAGATGTTCAGCATTACCGCGCGCATCTGCAACATCTCATTACCAGTCGAATGAAATACTCACGTCCTTGAAGGAAATCTCCTCGTCACGCCTTCTGGCATCCTTCCGATCCCGCTCCATTTCCTCGTCAGTCTTTGGGCCCTTACTCCGCTCATCCAACGCTCCCGTCGCAGCACCCGCATCCTCCGCCTTCACAAAGCCGACAGGCTTGCTGTAACTTTGTGGACCTTTCCCCTGTGTCTGTTGACCCTTTCCAGGCGTCGATTGAGATGGCTGCTGCGACTGTGGCTTACCCCACTTTGGTCCACTCGGTACCGTAGCCATGAGATTCGGTATACTCTCGCGAACTTCTCGAACTTTCTCTCGTTCACGCTTCGCGGCCCGTTCGCGAAATTGTGCAATCTCGGAGATGACGAGGCCGCGTTGGGTTTCTGGGAGATCAGCTTCCTGAAGATCATGGAGGTGAGGAGGTATGACGTATTTCTCTTTGTCGAGAAGGCCGTTGTTAGCTGCGTCTTGGGAAGTACGATTGATCTCTTCGACAAGTTCGTTGATCTTGGTTTTGGCTTGCTGCACCATGGCCTCGTCCGTCTGTTTCCGTGCAAGTCGTAAGAATACGACAACGGTACGACAATGCAAGATTGAGGCTCACGTCTGTCTTCATCTTTTGCGCGGAGTAGGCATCCAAAAACAGCTTGGTCTTTTCGTCGGCTTTGATCTGGGAAAGGTATGCGACGTAGGCGTGAAGCGATTAGCCCGATAGCGATGGGACGCACCAGAAGCTTTTTGTTCGCGCATCCATCCTCGAGCGCCGGTAGCTCGATGCCCTGGAGGAGCGTCAAACATCTGATTGCAGAGTCTGGATCCTCGAATTCTGCAAACCCGAATCCTTGCGGTTTATTTGCAGGCGTGATGAGTCGCTTGAACGACTTGACGGGACCACACGCCTAGACATGCAATTCGAACACGATTCAGCACCATCGGATGGAACCCTTACGGTACTCACGGAGAGCATCTGGTTAAGAAAGCCATCGGTGATCCCGCCAGATATCGAGCCGACAAACAAAGATGTCTGTTTCTGAGGGGGCATAAAGGGCTGATGCATCATTTGTTGCTGCTGTGCGAGAGCCGATATTGAGGGGCCCTGGCCATACGATGGCAAAGGTGGACGCAGACCAAGTCCTAACCGGTTCGGCGCAGGTTGCATGTTTGACTTGAATATTTAGGCGTATTTTTTTCGTGTGTTTCGGCGCCGATTCTGAACCTCGATAAACGTAGAACATAAGACCGACAAGATGGGGCTCACATTTGGAGATACGGTTCAATGTTGGCTTGAAAAGAGCCAAAGTCGCAGCGACGTGGATGTGGTCAAGGGTCAGAAGACCACACTCGATATCAGCCTATGTCACAGAGGTCTTCCCACGGCCCCACGATGGTCCTCTTCTTCACGTCGTCCGGTAAGTGGACCATTGGTGCATAATTCAAGGTGTTCTGACGCTGCATTAGCGGCGAACCCAGCAGCGACCATCTACATGGGAAAGGACAAGGTCGAAAGTATGTGTCAGGTTATCCTGTGCGCAAGGCCGACGTTCACTCGCACAGATTAGACGAGGAACTGATCAAATATGCATGGCCTCAGGACGTGTGGTTCCACGTCGACAAGCTCTCTTCTGCTCACGTATACCTTCGCATGCCCGAAGGCATGACCTGGGAGGCGATACCGCAGGCCCTTTTGACGGACTGCTCTCAGCTGGTAAAGGCAAACTCGATCGAGGGCAAGTATGCGCTCGGATCGTCGCTTTATCATTCTTATCCCGCGATATTGCAGGAAACAAGAAAGATGACCTGACAATCATATACACACCTGCCGACAACCTCAAGGTACGAATGATCTGCGGAATGATCAACGGATCAGGGTGACATAGCTTGTACGAAAGAAACAAGGTGACATGGCTATCGGTCAGGTTTCCTTCCACAGCGACAAACGGGTACGCCTGTCATGCAGTTTCGTGCACGTGCGCTTAGTCTGATAAATTTGGTCTAGGTCAAGAGAAGTGCGTTTATCCCCGGGCGTCTGTCCATCATCCAAGTCACTAACTACCTGTGTCAGCCCACGTTCCCAAGCGAGAAAACCCCATTGTCAACCGCCTCAACAAGACCAGAATCGAAAAAGTGGTCGATCACGAGCAAGAGAAGATCGACCGCGTGAAGAAAGAGAATGCAGAGAGGCGTGCGGTAGCTGCTCAACGAGTGAGCATCCCTCTCCACGTGTTTTCCGAGACCCACCATTTTTTTCTAGAAAAAGGAAGAAGCTGAGCTCGCGAAACAGAGGGAAGAGGAAAAGGCTGCACGGTCGTATGATCTGTTATTCAATGTCGATGAAGACCTAGATGCTCCAAAGCTGACTGGTAAGGCGATCGAGGAGGATTTCATGTAGTCCACCGTTGAATTCTTATCTTGTACCTATCGTGTATGTTGATCTGCTTTTGTCGGTGTTATCGCCCGTGTAGCCGGACGTAGAATCCGTTAGCTAACCAGACCAACGGGTCGTAGTTCCGGATCACTTGGTCGACCGCCAACATGAGCATCCGCTTCGCTGTTCCCCCACATACCCAAGACGACGCGGACGATCGTACAACGTCTTCAAGCTCAGATTCTGATGATTATGCAGAAGATGATAATAACTTTGCGGACTGGGTTTCCGATCAAGGACAACTTCAAGCCTGTCCATCGCTCTTCGAAGACAAAACGTTCACCACAGCAGCAGAAGCCTTGACGTACGATAGATCCACGCACGGATTTGACCTGGATGCCGCGAGCAAACAATGGAGTGCGTCTTTTTTGCCAGCATGTTCGTCGGTTTATTGAAGCCGACCTGCAACAACAGAGCTAGATCTTCATCGTCGGATACGACTGATCAACTACATCCGAAAACACGTAAGATAGACGATGCTCCTCTTTGCATTGAAGATGACCTTCTTGCCTAGAAATTGACCCCTACGGATGTTGGCAGTCTAACAGGGACCGAATCATTCTTCACCTCCGATGAGTATCTTATTCCCGTCATCGAAGATGACCCTCTACTCCGTAAGCTATCTTGCTTCCTCTCGTCCTTGTTGCTGTATCATTCCCATCTAGAGCTTGATTTTGACGACGACTGGTCTGACGAAGAGGAGGATGGCCCTTCCGCCGAACACGGTTCTGACCCGCCTCCAGACCTCCCCAGTGCCCTCAGACGCATTCATATTCTTGAAAAGAAGTTATCTCAGGCACAAAACGACTTGTCGGACTACCGAAGACTCGTCACCCAAAATCTGGACATCTCCAGCATCGCTGAGATCATAAATGAGCCTGTTCCATCGACCGAGGAGGCTCCCAGGGATGACGACACGCATTACTTCCTGAGCTATGAATACAACGGTATGCATCCTTTTGTTATAGTACAGGGTCGTTGAGCACAACGACTGATGCTCCCTTCATATCCAGATATTCATGCTGTAATGATACAGGATAAAGTCCGGACGTCCTCATACGCCTCATTTATCCTCACAAACCCCATTTTGTTCCGTGACGCCATCGTTCTCGATGTCGGATGTGGGACTGGTGTCCTTTCTCTATTCGCAGCGAAATCTGGCGCGAAACATGTCTATGCTATCGACGCGAGCGGTATCGCTGAAAAGGCCGAAAAAATTGTCCAAGAAAACGGATTGCAAAACGTTATCACGTAGGTTCCTTTTGTTGAACTCCCGTCATCGTGTTGTCCTTATCCTCGCTGATAACCCCAGCGTGATACATGGAAAAGTGGAAGAAATCAGTCTACCCGATGGTGTTAATCACGTCGACATCATCATATCCGAATGGATGGGTTATGCACTACTCTACGAATCGATGCTCGATTCTGTTCTGCATGCACGTGACAGATTCCTCCGTCCCAATGGAGGTGTCATGGCACCAAGTCAATGCAGGATGATGTTGGCGCTTTGCGAGGGCAGCGAAATCATGAAAGACAGGGTGGATTTCTGGAACGACGTATATGGTGCGCCATTCCTCGATCATACATCCTCGTCCCATTGAGACCAATCAGGGTTCGACCTCTCTGAAATGGCGCAGAGCATCTACAAGGATGCCATCATCGACATCGTCAGCCCGAACTCGGTAGTCAGCGAGCCATATCTAATCAAAGTAAGATTCCTTTCGTCTCACTTTTCTCGTGTTCACAACCTATTACTCAGGATCTCCATCTCCAAACCATCACGCCTCGCCAACTCGAGTTTACGTCCCCGTTTTCGCTCACCTCGACCTCGCTCATGCGCACAAAAATCCACGCGCTCGTGCTCTACTTTGACACGTTCTTCACTACCACCGGCGATCCTATCTCACCGGACGTCCCTGTGCGCCTCATCAGAGACGGCGACGTCACCCTCGCGGAGGTATGGCCGATCGCAGGCAAACCACCGCCAAAGCGCAGGGCCAGCGTGGGCTCTGGTCTGAAAGAACGCGAAGCAAAGCGCGTCATTAGTTTCAGCACGGGACCGACGAGTCAGCCGACCCATTGGATGCAAACCGTCTTCTTGCTCAAGGACCCGATCGTTGCCGAGGAGGGTGGGTGTTCCGTTCCGTTCCTTTTTTCCCTTTCCGCTGACACCCGTGTTCTCTCGTGTAGGTACCGTCGTCTCTGGCACGTTTTATTGCAAGAAGAGCGAGGGAAATTCGAGGGAACTCGATGTCGAGATTCATTATTCGGTCATTAGGTGCCCAGATGGGCCAGCGAGCGAGGTGACCGTGCAGATGTACAAGGTTCACTAGTGCCGTGTCCCTGTGTTCCCGTGTGCAACAATCGACCGAACATACGAACGGGATGGATTTGAGCATGGGGACGAGAAATGGTCAATTTACACAGATCTGTAACGATGCTTTCTTAGACGCTGAAGTACTAAATCGTTCACCACGGATGTGCGAGATAAGTGTGTGAGTAGTATTGCAACCAGTTAGCAGTGATACGTAGGACTACATGCGATGTCAATTATGTGCGCGAATGGGTCCATGCATGAAAACAAAACGTCCCTACAAACACAGACAGCTCATAAAACTGCAACGAGCGTGGATAGCAACATGCATGTGGAGAGCGGCAGCAAACACGATCTTATCTAGCCCATTTTCAAAACGTCCGCTCCGCATGATCATCAAAAGAGGCACTGACGGACTCGCGTGGCGACGTGAGCGTGTGCGAGGACCGCAAACGAGAGTGGGTTGGTCGTAACGGCGTAACGCTGTCGCAGCTCGGCCGAACGTGTTGGAACTCTGGATCGATGACGCTCCCTCGCGCTGCTGTCCCTATCCCAGCCATCCCCCCAGAACGCACCCCAAACTCGGCCAGGTCGCCCGGCAGAGAGTCACTGCTATCGCGCGCCGTCAGCAACGCATCCGTGAGCTCGGGCGAAGCATACGGGGAACCGGGATCAAGATCGGCAAGGTCACGCCGCTGGCAATAGGATGAATGAGGCGAAGCCGCCTCCCCTGCCTCGGTGCCGATGATAGTGTCGCGCCAGGTGCCGGCATGGGGGTCCCAAGGATCACATATTTCCAACTCGGTGGGGGAGTCGCCCAGCTTAGATTTTCGCACGCCGAATTCGGGAGCATAATCGTCCTCGTGTGAGAACTTGTCCTGGCGCGGGAAGGAATTGGAATTGTACACAAGCGTGCTCTGGTCGACGCTCGACCTGCTTCGTGTCCTTCGGTACGCTCCGTATTCCATTTCTTGATCCGATCCATCTTCCACTTTCCCACCAGGAGAGGGGTTCTGCCATCGTCTCCGCGCAAAGAAGCATCGCAATGCGAAAAGCGCTAAACATAGCACAAAGAAGCCAACGAGGCTGATAAGAATTTTAACGCCGATCGAAAGCTGTGATGCGGCGCCCTGAGAACTCAAGCTTTGCTGAGAAGACCCGCTCCCCAAAGGCTGTTTCAACACGCGAACTTGATCAAACTCCTCCATGGCTTGAGTGGCATTCGTTAGACCGAGTAGGCCGAGCATTGGGTGCATTCCAAACTGAACGGAGCCGTTGAAATTTCCAGTGGCATCTGGCTGTTCGTATGCCATGACGGTATAGACATTCCGCATAAAGGGAACTCCGAGGATCATATCACCTATGTCGGAGGTCGCCGTGAGCTTCGATGGATCAGTCTGTATGAGACCTATGCAATACTGCAAACTTGATTGTCCGACGGGCTCCGTGGTTAGGTCGAGAGGATGGAGCGGAAGTTCGTTTTGACCATCCAGGGTGATGGTCATGTTCAGTGGAGTCGCACACGGGACATAATCTGCGAGTGGGAGTGAGAATAATTTGTGAAGTCATGAAACGAAAATGCCGCACAATTTCCGTCAGAAGCAGGGCTGATACCCAACGCTCCATAAATTCCATTGGCCAACGCAGGCGTTGTAATTATCAAGGGTATACCCGAATCCAGAAGGGCGATTGGTTCGGATGCGCCGGATAGCGACTGCAGCGCAACAGGAAAAGCTTGGCCATTGACATACACTGTAATTGCACGGACGGTGGTCTTCCAGAAAAGCGTACCAACGTCCTCGTGGACAAGGGATGAATAACGGATTTGTGAGGGATCTGGGACAATTTCGGGAGGGTGGAGACCGATGCCGAGAAGGGAAGGTATTTGGGTGGATCCGGGGCGTGCAAGAGTAAGCGAAAAGAAAGGCTGAGAAGGTGCATTGGGAAGGGAGAGGAGATTAGATGGAATGGCCGCCCCATCCGGAGCGTCACCCGTGCTCGCGGGTATGATTTGCTGAATCAAAGAATTCAAGGGGAGGGCAAGACCGAGAATGCCATCAAAGTCATATGACAATGGTTCGCCATCGACAGACGTTGCTGCAGCTGCGTGATTGTGAGTGGAGTAGTTGGAGGAAACACAGTGGACTGGCTGACCTAGCGCTTGATTTGGAATGATGTAGGCCCCAATCTGTACTTGGTCCCATACAATGGGACCTTCGACAGCACCGGAGAGGTATTGCATCGTAAAGGTGGCGTCCGCCGGCTGTGAGGAACTCGGATCATACAGACGCCCACTCGCGGCTGAGCACGAGGCCGATGAGCATGATGTGGATGCAATCCACTGGGGAACTTGGTTCAGGGGGAGTGTGAGTATAGAGGAAGCCATGTCTCACGAGATCGGAAGAGCCTGTATCAACTTGCAAGGAGAGGTTTTGACGAGAAGATCCCACTTGTACTGGGACAGTGTACGCTCTGCGAAGCAATGTGTGGAGTAAGTGCCGTGTGGTATCATGTAAAGGGGGGATAAGACATATGACCACGGACGAGTATCGAACGTGATATGATGGTTTGGGAAGAATAGCCAATAGTCCATGTTGTGAAAGATATAAAACTTGGACGTACACGGCATAGTAGCTTGTCGAAACCATGTCCATGCTCAGCACCATCCCAGAACCTCCTCCGCTTCCCCCGGGTGACGATGCTCGTTCCTTGTTTTTCCCCTTGGAGCGGGCGTCAAGGATTGTCATTGTAATATCGAGCTTGGGGGGGTGGAAGACCTTTGGCAAGAATCGGAGCGGTCAGTCTAGAGCCGGATCCAGGGGATTTGACTAGAGTGGGTGAACGGTGTGGTAGGACCGCGTGAGATTCAGGCAACGTTGTCAACTCTGGACGGCAGGCGGCTCATTGACAACGTTAATGGGCAGGAAGCAAGAGAGCGGAGAACGACGAGGTAGGCTGTGAGCGAGGGCTTGGAGAAGGAAAAAAGCAACAAGCGCGAGCCAAGCGACAGAATGGAGGACACCCGCTAGAAAGCTGTCAGTGCAAGGAACGACTCGGCTGTCGTTTATTTAATACTTTGTCACTTTCCTTGTGAGAGGGCTGACGTTATTCTCGCTAAACGCTGTGCTCTTTGATGTGAGCATGTTATCGTCAAGGTCCAGTGTGAGTCTGGTCGTCCCGTCCGTTGAATCTTGTTCGAGTGGATGGAGTCTGGAGTCGCGCAGACCCTTACTCGAGCCACATACAGCCACTTTGATCCGAGACGGCCAAGCCTTTCCCTAGTCTGGTAACCGAACCGTGCTTGCCCGACCTGCCTCACTGGATGGTCTACCCTTTCCAGGGGACCACATTTACAACTTTGGCAAGGCAGACGTCCAACCAAGCGCACGGTGTTCCCTTCATGGCTAGGCGACAGTTCAGAACTCGTCATTCCAATGACGCCGGTAGAGACAATACAGCCAAGCGTCCACTCACCCACTGTAGGTATCACCTCTCTCTGCTTTCTCTTGCTGACCAAAAGTCATCGCAGTCATATCGTTTCCAATCGTCAGTGCCGGGTCCTTGCCGCTGTCATTGTCGCTGACGACCTTCAGGGTCATCATATATCACTTCAAAAATCCGTGTCTGCATTTACGAGCGGACTGTTGGGAACGACGCCAGCTCTGCCCGGGCTCGATCAGACAATCGTGATTCCTCCGCGTCGGCTACACCTGACGCTGGGTGTGATGTCGCTCGAAGACTCCGAGGGTTCCAACGATAGTCAAGCGATTAATTCAAGGAAGACCCTCTCCGAAGCGCTTTCACTTCTGTCCTCGCTTCGGCCACAGATATCAGAATTGCTATGCGGCGCCCGTCTTAAAATCCCTCTTCAAATGATGAGCATCATGCCACCAGACGGCGGGGATCCAGACAAGGCACATGTCCTTTGGCTTGGGCCCCCGCGCGAGAATGAGGATGCACAACGGCTACTGGAAGTCGGCGGTAAATAGTATTGTTGCAGGGATTTCTGTTGTTTCAATGACAACGTGCTAGAGATGGTGAACAAGACATTTACAGAAGCAGGTTTCATTAGAGACCGTCGCCCCTTCAAGGTTCGTTTTGTGTTTATTTTCATGCCATGGATGAGAACGCTCTCCATCAGCTACACTGCACGGTCCTCAATACAACCTATCGCCGACCTAGGGCGAGAGGGCCGCGCCAGCCTTTCTCGTACAGGTCTCTGCTCGGGTCTCCTGCTGCACAGGCTGTCCTGTCGGAACCACGAGCAGAACCTGACTTGCGCCAGCCTGTCAAAGTAGATTTTGGAACATGGCATGTGGACGAAATCCAGATATGTACAATGGGTAGCCACGGCCCCGAGGGTGAGTATGAGAGCTGTGGTGGGCTTCTCCTCATCCGACCACAGCCATAGTAGGAATGTACATAGTATCGTAGGCTCCGTAGCTGAGAAGGCTGTACGGCATGGCACAGGTGTGGCACGACCGTGACGAATTGAAAGAGCGATTCAAAGACCGCCTTGTATCATCGTGCGACTTCTTGTCTCGCTCAACACCTTCACCTCCAACAGCGCCCGCTCTACGAACAACGTCCTACTTTCTACGTTCACATAATGTCTGAAATCAGGAGGAAGCTCGTCATCGTCGGTGATGGTGCTTGTGGCAAGGTCTTTCTCTTGCTCCGTCCGCCGCCAGCATTCGTTCTGATTTGCTACGCACTAGACCTGTTTGTTGATAGTCTTCTCTAAAGGAACGTTCCCTGAGGTATTTTCTTCTTCCTCTCTTTCCGTCCTCGTATTCTGACCTTGTTCATGCTTTTCACAGGTCTATGTTCCCACCGTCTTCGAGAACTACGTGGCGGATGTTGAAGTTGACGGGAAGCACGTCGAGTTGGCGCTATGGGATACTGCCGGTCAAGAAGACTACGACCGGCTCCGGCCTCTCAGCTACCCCGACTCGCATGTCATTCTAATCTGTTTTGCCGTCGACTCTCCGGACTCGTTGGACAACGTACAGGAGAAGGTCTGTTGCCTCCCCTAACCCCTTTTTATCCCTGCTAAGAGCACCTCCCATTCCAGTGGATTTCCGAGGTCATGCACTTCTGCGCCGGTTTGCCTATCATCCTTGTCGGTTGCAAGAAGGACCTTCGGCGTGATCCCAGGGTGATTGAGGAGCTCAGGAAGACAAGCCAGCGTCCTGTCACCCCCGAGGAGGCGAGTAATTTCCACTGGAGTTTACCCTGATTTATTTACCTGGTGACGTGTCATAGGGTATGGCTGTGGCCAACAAGATTGGGGCTAAGCACTACCTCGAGTGCTCGGCACGAACGGGAGAGGGTGTTCGCGAGGTCTTCCAGTATGCCACTCGGGCTGCCCTTCTTAGCCGGCCCAAGAGCAACAAGAGACATGGCTGCGTGGTCTTGTAGACTAATCACTGGGACAACCCTTCATTTTATCCTAAACGCCGATGTCGTTACGCCTCCCTCTCGCTACCTGTCTCCTCTATTTTCCTCCTTGTCCAGAGTCCATACCCTTCACGACAGGCGTTCTGCAATCTTCATGATCTGACCCCTCTTATTTCATGGTTGTGAATTCCGTCTCTTTCCTTCGCTCGTCTGTCAGTGAGTGTTTGAGACGTTTGAACGCTTTACATATGCGTGCTGTTTGAGTTGTTTGCCGGTTGCTATCGCGTAGGGGCGTGGAGGTGTTCCGCAGCAACCATTTCATCCCTTGTACATGAACGTAAATTTTCTTGTATCATGTCCTGTCGAATGCAATTTGATCGCAAGACCGTCAAGTCATACACAAGGCGAAGGAATAGAATCGCGAGAACTTGAGATTGCTAAACGTTTGCAGTGACGGCTTGCCGCAGTGCAATTGAAATTCGTGCGTGGCTGACTTCCAACTTGGCTTGGGCATTCGCCAAGATTATCGCCATGCAACCAGACACGGTTGGATCCGTCTCTGTGTTTCGACAATGTGGGTCCACCATAGCGGAAAAGTGAGCTGTTTCTTTGCAGCATCGCTGACGAGAGTCATCATCCGATATCCTGACTGTGCACGATGACAGCTGCTGGACCCACTCCAATGTACATAGATTCGCAGGGCACCACGGACACAAAGGTGTCATGTTTACTCCCTGCTGGCGACATCGACCAATCCGCGGATGGCAACCACGAATCCTCGAAGCAGCTTCTTTGCACAGCTTTCCGGTGCTCGTTGCCTTCCGATGTGGTGGGCGTGGACGACACAGGTCGCCAGCCCTGGGAGGAGGCCAAGAACGACAAGTACAAGTGACGTGTTTGCGATTTGGATTTGTGCTTGGTTCGGCCCATCACTATGCTTCTATCTCCTCAAGTGAGCTCCTGCTGAAGAGTCGAGGGAGGGAGTATCCACGGTCCCGTGCACCTGCACAAACTTTGATTTGCACTAGTCACGCTCCCAGACCCATGGGCCCAGCTAGGCACTGCTTTTGTTCTGGGATGAGGATATACGCGCGTTCGATCTCGCGGCACGACTCCTTCGGAGATTGTTTTGTTCCGGTATGACTGCAACATTGAGGCATGCTTTCCTCTCCTTTGATGACGATCAGTGCCTGGTTTACTGTGGGTCAACACTGCGTGCGACGCGCATGACGGAACACCGATCGGATTTATAAACGCGAGCGAGTCGACTGTGCAGACGGGTGGCCAAGCCAGGGGTTTGTCATGCCTCGCGTTGGTGCCTCGATCGCCCTGGGATACTCTGTGCTCAATTGTTGTGGTACTTTACACGTTTATTTGACAGCGTTGGAGCTGCATTGCCGAGATGCGCGGGGGACGATTAGCGGGGTTGGCGCCTTGCGTCAGGGGTCATCAATATTGATCATATTGACGCTCGCAAAGTAAGCTTTTCAGGCATTGCAAAGTTACGAAATCGGGGACTGATTCGCCCTTGATAGGTACGCTGTGATGAGTGAATGTGTCGGGGAGCAAGGAAATTCGTAAGCAGACGAAGCGTCATTTACACCATATCTGGGTCGCCCGCAGGAATGTACAGGAGTACTTGTAAGTAGTCCCACTTGATGCGACGAGATCAATCAACGTGTATTTGCGTCCAGATACCGTCCAGATCGGTCGCTGGTCTGGACATTGTCCGCAAGTTCCAGAATCGCTTGCCGAATCCTTCCTTGCCCCTGGTCTGCATGCCCAGGAAACACGAGCGGAGAGGACAGCTCTCCCGTCTTATACACTGGTGGCTTTTGAGTCATTCGACATTCATTTCCGTGAGTTCGGAAGATACCGGAAACGTGACCCCGCTGGCATCGGGGGCGGTTAAAGCTCAAGGTCAAGCTTTCAAGCACGATGGTGAAGTATTTATGTATATATATTTTCTATAAATACATAGCTGAGATACAGCCATTGGCATCGTATTTTCCAGTACAATAAACCTGTCTTAAAAGGCGGGGCGGGGGAGTTCCGGAAAGTTTCGGAGTCGACACATTTCCAAAGGACCACATGCCAATGGGCTCTGACATACGCAAGGAGGGAGAGACAGGCATTGAGATTGCCTTGACCGAAGCCGCATCTGTCAACTATTCACCTGTATGCACGCAAGGTCCTTATTTGATTATATCGCTCAATTAATATTTATGTTGGTGCATTTGTGCACGCATAGGATGATAGGACTGCCTAGATAAGAAGGTAGATGGCTTCGAGACCAAAAAAGTAGTGGCATCGAAGAGGAAGAGAAGGGGTATTTGAACGCAATTCAAACGGCTCGGACCGGGCATGAGGTGGTCAATGAGGTGATGGCACGCAACAGGTATGAGATCGCAGTATCTAGACTCGATGATCATGATGTCAACGTGTCAATTGTCCCAGCGCGACTCATCATCATCATCATCGTCGATCTCTGGGACGATGATTGGCTTTTTGTTCTGGTGCGTATGAGTCTGCTCGATATGTTTGAACGTGTCTTGTCTTTCTAGTGACACCACCAGATACGGAACCGGCCGGGACCTCGTGTATTTAGCCTGAAGGGGCGAAAATTTCCTCGAGCGGTGCTATTATGACACAAACGGGGCTTGGAATGCATTAATCATTAATGTCAAGGGAAACTGGTGCCGGACTGGCCAGATAGCAGTCAGTCAACGTTCCTTGAAGAGTCTAGAGCGTCGTGACACAGCCCAACATCCAGGTCCAACATCCAAAATAGGCAACGGAGCACTCCACACCGCACCATGATCGACTATTTGAACGGGCGGCTCAAATCCCACTCGATGTTTCTCCTAACACCACACTCCATTTCTTGTGTTCCCCGGCGCATCTCCCTTCTGTTTTGCATCCAACCTTGATCTCCCAAATGATCCTTGTGTCATAAAATCTAACCATTCAGATATTGACGTTGACACCCATTCAGCTTCATCTACACCATCCTTGAAGATGATTCGTTTCGAGGGTATGGCAAAGGAGGTCATGGAGGCCATGTGCACTCCAATGCACCAAATCCTACCCACCCATTATCCCCTTTCAACATCCCCGACCATCCACTCCGTCAACCAAATATCGTCGAGCACGCCGTCTGGAACCCTTTTTCTTGGATCCATGTCCGCAACCATGGACCGCGAGCTGCTCAAAAGTCATCATATTACACACGTTGTCCAGGTCCTTGATGCGCCATGGGTCCCGATATCAGAGAAAGATGGCTTCCGATGTCTCAGGATAGATATTCATGACAAGCCCACCGCTGACCTAAAACCTCATCTCGAGGGCGCGTGCCAATACATCGCTGGCGCGCTCACTAGTGGCGGAAATGTCCTCGTTCATTGCCAACAGGTGAGTGTCAGAGACAACCGATAATACGGGTGCTGAGACGGCGGGACTCGGATAGGGTATCTCCCGATCACCGGCCATCGTCATCGCTTACCTCATCCATAATCTCGGGATGTCATACGACCAGGCTCATGCACTCGTCAAACGTCATAGACCCTGTATCAATCCCAATCCCGGATTTGTAGCGGCGCTGCGTGCATGGGAAAGCAAATGGCACTCTATAGTCCCGTCTCCTCACCAGCAATTTCGACGCGCTAATACGTCCTATGTTTCAATGGGAAGTTCGAACGACGTCATCGAAGGCGACGCGGTCGTTTCACCTCCACCATCGTTTCCCAGGGGTATGAGCTACTCTTCCTAACACAGGGGCCTCCATCCGGACTCATCGGACATCGACGATAACCTCGCGGCATCTCTACGTGACCCAGCTGTCTTCACTTCCATTGCCCAGTGATCGTTTTGCACACATGTTACGGATCAACGCACACGCCGTATACCACAAAAGCACACAGGAATTTTTCAATTCCCACTCATGTTCTCTTTTTCTCCGTCTTCGTCGTAATTTTGCTTTCTAGATCCCTTTCGTGACTTTTTGGGGGCAGCATACATTAAGGCATACATACCTGTACTCAAAGCATTCATTGCTTAGTACATGTCGATCGGTTTCGGGACAGAGCTTGGATTCATTTACTTACTGAAGTTAATATTTATGGACAGACACAAACTGGGAGCTCATCAAAATGATTGGAATGGTTGCCATGGTCCATGCTCGGTTCCGACAGACTATATGTTTAACGCTTTCCCATGGAATTAGTGGTCGACGTGCTTCTTGGATGCGGCGTCAGATCAACCGTTTATTGACCCGCCAGTCAATCCCCCACGCCCACCCTCCAGTTCGCCCTGGGATTGACCACGACCAACCATTCGCCTTTAAACTGCCAGTAATTGGCGAGGTGAAGTCATCGGACCTTTGATGATCCAACTTTGTCTACTGCCACCTTGACTAGCAGAGGTTGCACAAGCTATCAAGGTGAGTATGTATTAAATCGACAGGGTGAACAGCGGGTCACAGGAGAGTCAACATTCACGATGTTCGACACCAGTATTGCAGAGGTACGATCCCACTTTTCTTTCTCTCGGAGCGATCTGATCCACTGGAAACGACCACTGATTCCTTTTGCGTCATGATGTAATGTTGGCACGTCGGTAGCTCGTTCGTCCAGCTCACATCAAATAATTTTCCAGCTAGCTGCAATTCTTGGGTGTTCAAGGAAAAAAAACAGACAGAGACTTGTCCAGATCGTCTTTCAGCGTTGTCGATTGTCAATATATTCGGGAGATCTTCGTGATCTTTCTGTTCCCACACCTTGGAGAGACTGAAAAACCCCTTTTGGGGTGTACCGACGGAGAGTGACTCGCTCAATCAGTAAGTACTTAGATTGTTCGAGATGTACTGACGAGATTGCAGATACGGTGCTATACAGCGTGCTGGCATCTAGCGTCTTTGTGGGGTTGAGAGATGCAGGTGCTCAGCTAGAAGAGGCCAACGACGATGGGGTTCGACCAAATGGCTCACATCCGGGCGGATTGCACCCAAGACAGCATTGTGTGAGCAGTTGTAACTTAGGTACATTAAGACAATCACAATCGTGACTGAATCGTGTCCATCGAGGATCCTCAAGGCCGGGATTGTTCGACGGGACTACATATGGGGAACGACGTGCCGATCTACGAGTACATTGAACTACGCATATTGCAGGAACCAAAACCATTCAGTCCCTTTAAGCAGACGACTCGACTCCTTGTGTCACGCTTCTCGGCGTGGCGGCGAATTGCATGCGAGACATCGAAAACGCGACGACCTCCCCTTGATCGTGGAGGACATCTCGTAGGTTGAAGAGAATCCGTGAGGCCACGACACCATGCAAAACGCCTTGGAAACTATGCGCCATCCAAATGTGATCCTTGAGGGACTGTCAAATGGCTAACTCGGGAGCTTACGTTGCAAGTAGACCATTCCAGCCATCCTGGAGCTGGTAGAAACACGTCAGTATCTGAGAATTGGGCAACCACTAAGCATCCGACTGACTGGCAGGACAAAGAAAATGATGTTGGCGATCGACGTCACTGCGTCCATTTCCGTGATTAATATAGTAGTACACGAGTTTGATTGGAAGGAGTCACGCACAGAAGATCGACAAAGTATACACCAAATTACCCTCGATGACGGCAGTCACGACTTTTCCCTTGGTGCGAAGGCTAGATTGACGCAACATATACCCGTGCAAGAGGGTCAGGGCGAGCACGACTGGCAGTGCGAGATGTGTGGTGACTACAGACATGTCCCTGCATTCAGCACTTACCAAGTTCAAACAAGGCAGCACCCGAAAACATTCCGACCGTGACCTGACTGAGGGTAGTCGCAAAGGCAGTCGTAACAGACGCAGTTGTCTCCGCACAGATGACTTGGAACTTGAGGGTAGTTGATATGGTTGAACAGATAAACATCACGATGCCAGCAAGCTAGCAAGTCGGAGTAGATCAGTTGCACGTGTCAGCGCCACGTTAATCCCTAAATCCTTGATGACTTACGCCGTAAACAACAATAAGAGCCCAGCAGATGATCCTTTTGTGGCCCCACAATGCCATAGTTCGGATCAAGAGCAATCCTTGGTTACAGCCGTAAGTGCACACGCGTCTCGTTTCATCAAGCGTCTAGCATACCCTCGGCGGCGAACATGCCCAAAAATAGAATGACTGGAAATTGCATCTCTTGGCTTTGTTATTACCACCGAACCAAGTGCACTCACTTTCGGCAAATCGATAGAGCGCGACGCACTACCAAGTGTGAGCGCTTGGGCAGATGATAAACGTAATGACCTACCGTTGCCTCCGGGCGAGTCGTAACCAACGCGTCTGGAAGATATGTTAGAGCCCTTGATCTTCGAGAAAGAGTGGAAGTAAACACACTGTAGATCGCACACAACGAGCCTATTATCGGGGAGAATCGAGTAGGAATGTACAACAGGTGCGTGATCCCCCAGCCTCCTTTGTTGGTCATCAGGCGTACCTTTGACGGAGGACGTGTGAGGCAAGGTCTATCAGAAGGATTTACATTCTGCGTACCTCTTCATCAAAGGTGAGGAGGTAATCAAACATCTGTTCTATCCATGGGAGCCACAGGTGCAGTCAGTGAAAAGGTGCACGTACTCATATTGACAACGGGGCAACTTGCGAGGCATACAAGATGAGCGTAGGGCAAAGAGGATGTTCGTGACGCCATACCTCTGCAATACTGGACGAACGTGAGTACAATCGAGGGATCTCTTCGACTACACGACATACCTTGATTGTCTGCTGCTGACGGAGCCACTGGATGTATGCAGGAGAAGGGGTTGCCATGGTGGAGGGTTTTCCATGATACAATGCGGCAAATTATATACTATGCTGTGATACCAATCCTGACTCGGGGGTGCTGCACATCTGATCTTCTCTTTAGATATGATGCCGCGACCCTGCAGGCATTATTATGATTGTCCACAGAAGGCAAGTGGTGAGCGCCCTACACCCCCGAGGACCTAAAGGCCCACCTGCAAGAGCCGCCTTAATTACTTCGAGGTAGAAACGGTCAAGTCATCGCTCGGTGTCATTCAAAAAACCTTACCTAGGACCACGATCGTTGCGGTCATGAACGGAATAACTCGATATGCAGACCACCATGGCCCTCGTGGATGACGGCACATGTTGTACATACCGTGACGTAACCAGTTGCCAGCCTGGCGTGGGTAAACCTCGTATCATCACACGTCGGGCGGAGATTGCCGTTCTTCGTGGTTGTCAAGTAACGCATGATGTCCTTAGCAGAGACCGCTGCTGATGTAGACGGCGCGTTCACCAGCATCCCGATCATGTGAGTCCGATGATCATGAGCTAGTCGGTTAGTAAACGCGCCTTTTGACCGACTCGGTCAGAGACCTGAGCAGGTGTGGTACGCCAGAAGGAAAGCTGGCTACAGCACATGAGATCAGAGATGCATGTATGCGAGTTGGATTTTTCTACAGTGCGCATTTATTGTCATCGAAGACCAACATGCCCGCCTCACCGCACTTTCCCTAGTACAAAACCATGGCATTCCCCAATCGTGTTTGGATAACTTTCTTGCCGCGGCGCGGGTGTATTTCAGTCTTCCGATGGCGACAAAAATGAAGGTATGGCTCTTATCGTACCATCGCTCATGCAGCTAGCCTTCAGTTCTGAGTTTGTCTATTACGAAGCTATACCACAGGACTGTCGCCAATTTCAAAGGATACAATCCACCCCTCGATTCCAATATCGATCCAGCTAACAATGATAAAGGCGACTTTCACGAAGGCTTTGAAATCGGATGGGAAGAAATTGAAGCGAAAGGACACCGCGAGAAGAGGGCAAATGATAGTGCAATGACGGGTGCCAATGTATGGCCCTCAGACGACTGTCCAGTATTCAGAGGAGCCTACCTTGAATACTAGTGCGTCAAGTTAACCTACAGATAATCGAGATTGGGGTTTCAAGGTTTCTTTCCAGTCATGCTGCGGTAAATGTCGGCAAGGTATTGTTCCCGCTTTTTGCCCTGGCTCTCGAACTACCTGAGACGTATTTCGATGACAAGGTAGGCTTGGGTGTATATAATCGTGTTTTGTGAGGATGCTCATCGAATGTTCCCAGACCCAGAACCACGCCGCAATCATGAAAATACTGCATTATCCGTTACAGGACGGACATCGTGAAATCGACGACGATACCCCCGGTATCGGGGCCCATACTGAGTGCTTAGTATTTCTCAAATCTTTTCTACTTCTGATCATGTCATCCGTAGCTTCGAGGTCAGGGCATCAGCGGAGTGCTGGATTACTGTAAAAGAAATTGACTCGATGATTGCCTTCACAGTGCTTCACCATACTCTGGCAGCAACCCGATATTCAAGCACTTCAAGTCATGAACTCAGAGAAACGGTGGATTGACGCACCTGCTATCAAAGATACGTTGGTCATCAAGTGAGCCATACCTTTCGGACCTTGTTTGGGTGTTCACGACATCTATCTTAGCATTGGTGACCAACTTGCATTGTGGACAAGTGAGTGCCCTTTTTTTCCTGTCAAAAAGTGATGATATTGAAGCACTTTGTCCGATAGATGATGTCTTTAAGTCCACCGTTCACCGAGCCATAAATAAAAGCGGCAGGGAGCGGTATTCTATCCCTTTGTTCTTCGGTACAGATTACCATGTGAACATCGAGGTGTGTGGTTTTTTCAATGTACCGAAAAAAGCACAAAATGGTCAATGTATATGTTTTTGCAGCCTATACCAAGTTGTGTATCTGCCGACAGGCCGGCGAAATATAGCTCTATCACTGCTGGAGAGTACGTGAACAAGCGGCTCAAGGACATGTATCATGCAGCGCAGATTCCATGATCAACGAGTTGGAGGAACTATCCCACTTCTTGTCATCTTGCTTTGTTCTGGGGACCCAGACCATGTATTATACTTGAGTCTGTCCTTGATACAAGTACAGATTAGTCTGGTCAGTGTTTGTTTTTGAATATGGGTGGGTCAATGTTTGAATTAACGAGCGATGCTGAAAGTTCCCTGCGGAGTTCCTGGACCCGAAAGGGCGTTTTGCTGGCTCCCCTGAGCGACGTCTCACCAACGAAACCGATTAGATGGTCTGGATATTATGGCTAAACCCGTGACGGGTACCCCGAGTCACGTGCGACTCCGTCCTTGTAGCTCAAGAGTCAAGAGCTCACAGCTGCCCCATTGTAGTGTCCTTCGCCTGCATTGCGTATAGCATACCCTACACGGATGCACTACCATTCCTTCGCCTGCGTAGCATCTCAATCCTGCGCAATTCTACTTGGTACTCACTCGCAAGCTTCGATACCTTGTCCTGGGCCTCCTGTAGCTCTGCCTTGGCAACTTGAACTTCTTCCTGGAGTTCTTCTTGCGTCTCCTCGTCCCTGTCCCGCTCGGCTTCCGCAAGCTCCTCCATCAGACCGTCCAGCTTCTTCTGACGTTGAACCACTAGTTCCGACATTAGCTCGCGGATCTGCTTGTATACGGATGTTTGCATGATATCCACACCGCCTCCCAACTCTCGCTGGATTCGAAGAATGACGGGGGCCTTATCGACGAGATTCCGGATGATCTCGAGGGCAGACTCGCGCGTGTTGTTGTGGCGCATCATCCTGGCGCCTTTTTCAAGGACCAGTTTGAAGAAGATGTCCTTGGTCGCAAGCTCCCGGTCTCTGGAATTGCCGACTTCCGGGGTAACTGTGTCCCACATGCCGGTGACAAGGAGGACGTTGGGGTAAGTTTCTTCGCCACAGAGTTCTTGGAACATCCTGAAACTCTGTCGAGCTGAACCAGATACCTTCACGTCAGATATTCTCTGCATATAAATGACACCCGTGAAGTGTATCCGCGCCCTGTGACTGTGGAGGTGGTACCACCGTCAGCTCGCCCGGAGATAGTAGCTAAATGCTTACCTAGTGACGAAGGATGCAGCTATAATCTTCCATATGTCGCTGTCCGTCAAGGTAGTGTCCCCAAAACCCGGGGTATCGATCAAAACTACTTGTTTTTCGCCGACGTTAAACGGAGTCGATGTTTGTACGTCTGAAGTGCAACTCTCCAATCCGCGCCCCACGCCAAGCGATGACCCCGATGCTAAGTTGACGAACTGTAAGCACATTCTGAGTGACTGGCTCGTCAGTTAGGTCAATTAGTTGACGGACCGTCGACTTTCCACTCCCAGTAGGGCCCATGACCCTGATGTGACCATAAGAACCGTGGCACGACAAGGATAAAGAATAGTCGCATACGCAATGTAAATGGGCTTTGGACCAGTAGCCATGGCTACGGATGGCATCAATGTGCCCGCTGCTGGTGCCGACTCCACGTCACCGTCTGTCAACCTCACATTCCCCTGCCTTCGCCCGCCCGTCAAAGTAGAAATGCAATCCCTAGCGGCTGAAAGAATCTGGCCCATGGTCAATTGGTAGCGTCGCTGGACGTGGACAGAGGTGAATGTTAAATGAGAGACTTGGAGTCGTTCACAGGAGGCGTGTTGACAGGGCTGTGGCCCGTCATATTATTGGCTCACCTTGTGTAGAAGACCTGGCCCATCTTGGAACGTGGATTCAATGAATCAAACCCAAATGCGAGGCGAACCTCAAGGCCGTCCAGAGA
Organism: Xerocomellus amylosporus; assembly: GCA_038090735.1. Classification (NCBI taxonomy): domain Eukaryota; kingdom Fungi; phylum Basidiomycota; class Agaricomycetes; order Boletales; family Boletaceae; genus Xerocomellus; species Xerocomellus amylosporus. The sequence continues at coordinate 20,186 of JBBPNE010000136.1, read as the reverse complement.
TTCGCGCAAGGATATTTTCGGATACAGAGCACGTGGGGGGTGTCAAATGACCCAGCGACAAGGGACACTAGCACCTTCATTTCTGTAGTACCATGCCATGTCCGAGCCAAAAGCCCAAGAGTTGCCCCAAAAATGTAAACGCAAACACTCTACCTTCTTTGTTTCGCACCGTTACATACCTTCCGATGGCCGGAAATTACCCGAGGCGCTTATCTCGTGCGTGCTGCGCGGGAAGCCAAACCAGGCGAGAGGGTTCCATATGAACAAGTGATACTGTGAACAGAAGGTCAGAACACCGATCAGGAAGAAGCATATCCCATCAAAAATTGCGCACATCAGGGCGTGGGCATTATGGCGACCACACGAGAGTCGACTTCCAGCATTGCGAGGGGTCCCCGACGACGAGAGTGTCATACGACGAGTCAAAGTTGGCTTCAGCGCACAATACCAACGACATGAACCCAAGGCTTGATAGCGGATACTCCATCCAAACCAGTCGAAACAGTGCCGAAACCTCGTGGACAGCCTCGAGGCCGATCAGGGCATATCAGAAAGGTGGAAACAACGCCTCACCCACCTGGACCCATGCCCCTGTTCTACAGGACGGGGGCATAGCGCACCTGCAACGACGACTGACGATAAAAGAGTTACTCAAAAGACCCGCTACTAAGCCTTCCCGTAGTCACTCAAAATCGTTGGGGTAGGCCCTATCACCGTTGACGATTTCAACCCATCCTGTGACCCAACTTGCAATATTGATGGCTTCTGGAGAAGAGAGGATGAGGGTTGCGTGCGTCAGCTCTTGCTCCTTGATGGTGCCTCCTCTGAGTTTCACTCCATAGTGTCATGGGAGCGACTGGCAGCGGAAAATCAACCGTAGGTGATTCCACCCAACGAAACACGGGTTAGATGACCCAGAAGCCTTCGTCAGTTCATCAATCTCGCAAGCGGGTCAAGCTTAGCCGTCAGTGATTCGTTAGAGAGTTGCACTATCGACGTGGAAACGTCCGCATTTTTCCTCGACGGGCGGACTGTCACCTTGATCGATACTCCTGGGTTTGACGACACCACCCGAAGTGACACCGACATCCTAAAGTCGATAACAGACTATCTCTCTGGCTCGTAAGCACACACATATTGCATCGGCCACAAACCATTCGTCATACCTCTGCATGCAGATATAGCCAAGGGGCCAGGCTCGCTGGTGTGATTTATATGCATCGCATCACCGACAACAAGATGGGCGGTCCATCAAGAAGAAATTTTCATATCTTTCGCAACCTCTGTGGGGATGCTGGTCTCCGGAACGTCCTCCTCGTGACGAATATGTGGTCGAAAGTGGACCCCGACGAAGGGGAAGCGAGAGAACGCGAACTCGCGAGCAAGGAAAAATTCTTCAAGCCTGCGCTTGACTGGGGGGCTCGGATCCTTCGCCATGAAGGTTCGCAGGCATCAGCACACGCGATCCTTCGCCACTTGGTCGGTCTCGAGCCATCAACGCTTCTTGTCCAAGACGAGATGGTAAACCAAGAAAAAGACCTCGCCCATACCACCGCCGGCGCGGACATTATGCGCGAATTGAAGGAGCAGGCCGAACGTCACGCGGAAGCACTGGAGGACTTGTGCCTAGGAATAGAGGCGGCAAGACTCGCAGAAGACGAGGAGACCAGGGAAATACTCCAGGAAGAGGCCAGGAAAGCACGAGAGAAGATAGAGGGGATCCGGGGCGATCTCGAGCGGATGGTCGCAAATTTTGCAACAGAAAATTCGCGACTCGAGAATGAGAATCGGCGGTATAAAAAGGATTTCAGGAAGCAAAAGGCGGATGCTGAACACAAAGCAGAGTTGTTCGAAGAGGAACGTAGGGCTCGTGAGCTTGCAGAGGCCGGGAGAAGGCGAGCTGAAGCACAGCTAACTGCCGAACGTGAGTCACGGGAACGCGAAAAGAGGGAGCGGGAGAGGCAGGAGCATGGGCGACAGGAACGGGAGAGGCGGGAGCGCGAGAAGCAGGAACGCGAGAAGCAGGAGCAAGAGCGACAGGAACGGGAAAGGCGGGAGCGCGAGAAGCTGGAGCAAGAGAGGCGCGAGCACGAGAGGCAGGAACGCGAAAGGCAGGAACGCGAGAGGCAAGAACATAGGAAGAAGGAGCGCGAAAGGTTGGAGAAGGAGAAAACCTCTGATTCTCGCTGTCTCGTACAGTAGAGAGCGTGCAACCTCCTATCCTTGGGAGTCGCGTTTGTGGTTGCATTATGTTCCAATGGCTTTCTTTCTTTCTCTTCAGGAGTAGAGATTGTGTCTTTCTTATGTCTGAAAACATCCAGTTCAAGGGAGGTGTGTCGACTTGTTGGATTGCGCAACGTCATAAGCAACTGTCACTTACCTCTCGCAACCGACTCTAGCTTGCTCGGTCAACGAATGATTCGTCTACTCTTGTTGTTGCATTCAACGGCAGCCGCATTACGGCCGTTGGTTAACGTTGAGCTATCAGACTTGTAGTAAAGGCGTCCATGGGAAGTTAAAGCTCTGGCTGCGGAACAGGCACTCGCCAGTAAAGAGTCAGTGACACTGGGGGCTCTGGGAACGGCGGGGGTTCGAGAAGCAGTGAGGAATTTGACGGTATTGAACGCAGCGGCCCGTACTACCATCGACTGAGTGAACCATAATTCGAACATCAAAGACGAGAAAACTAAAAATTTAGAAAATAGTGTTCGAGTGCACGATTCCACAAGAATCTACTGATGGCAACAGTTCAATCGATGTACGATCATTTTTGAGCAGATCTCTCCACGCGTAATTGTTGCCGCAGGCGGGAATCCTAGTAGTGCTATATAGAACTCAGTCCTCAGGACACGACGACGAACCAGTGGCGCCCCACATATGTCAAAAAACGGTACCAGCCTGTGGTATAAAGCACACCTGACGATCCGATTGTGTCTAGTTACTCCGTCTCAATCCCTTCTTCTTCCTCTGCGAGGAGCCTTTCGACCTCCAATGCAGCCATGCAACCACTGCCTGCACTCGTGATCGCTTGTCTGTACCGCTTGTCCTGGACATCACCTGCTGCAAAGACACCCTTGACGCTAGTTTGTGTAGTGCCAGGTACGGTGATGATGTAACCGTCTTCGTCTGTGTGGAGTTGATTACGGACTAGGGCGGTAGCGGGCTCATGCCCGATGGCGTAGAAGAGACCATTGACATGGAGGTCTTTTGCTTCGTTCGTGAGCACATTCTTGATGCGGAGTTTGTTGAGAAGGTCGCCGTCTCCGAGGCACTCAGTAGCAACTGTGTTCCAGAGAATTGTCTACACACGATGGGGAATCAAACAACGCTCAGTAAAGCGGTAGATGGATCTGGACCGAGCGTACGTACGATTTTGGGATGGTTCATCAAACGTTTAGCCATGATTTTGGAGGCGCGGAGTTCCCCTCTGCGCACGAGGACATAGACGTGAGAACCATACTTCGTAAGGTCTAAGAAGGGAAATGGAACTAAGACATGGTTAAAACGTAACGTTTCCTGCTCACAGGTTGCTTCCTCCGCCGCAGAGTCCCCACCTCCTATGACGGCGAGAGATTTACTCCTGTCCGGCGTATAATGTGAGCGCCGAATACATAGCATCTCCCCGAACACGAGAAAGTTTACCTGAATATTGGAACGGCACCGTCGCAGACGGCACAGGCACTAATTCCGCTTTGCCAGTACATATCTTCACCCTTGAGTCCAAGGCGTTTCGCACTCGCACCTGTTGCGATGATAATGGCATCCGTCGTCTCAGGATCGTCGTCTTCTTGACCCTCGCGCCAATACCGGAACGGGCGTGCGGACAAGTCGATTTTGGACACAGTTTCTGTGATGACCCGCGTTCCAAACCGTATCGACTGCTCACGGAACTTATCCATCAGTTCGGGACCCATAATCCCTGCGGGAAAACCAGGGTAGTTCTCGACTAGAGTGGGAGCGGGAGGGAATAAGAATAAGTGGCATCGAGATAGAGTGGAACGTGGATGCACTTTCAGTTGTCGTGGTGAGCTGGCCACCAGCCGCAAAACCGTTTGCCATGAAACCTTCGAAGAGGACGGGGTTGAGGTTGGCGCGAGCGAGGTAGACAGCGGCTGTGTGCCCAGCGGGACCAGAACCGATGATGACCTGGGCAAGGACATAGACATAAGTGGACAAATATTCACCAGTACGAGTTCGCGCATTCCAAGGCAGAGACGTACAACTTTAGAATGCATCTTCGTGCTTCTGGGCACAGTTCCGTTTGTGAGGGGTGCCATGAGGCTCAAGTTTCGAGATCGAGATGGATCTCGCTCGAGGGAGAGTACAGATGCAGAAAATGCTGGAAACAAGGAGGCCCGGAGGGCTTTCTTAAGTGCCCGAGTGCGCGAAAACAGGATGACGACGGAGGCAGAGCGGAGAAGTACAAGTCACGTGAGCGATAATTACCAATGTCAAATATGGTCACGGGATCTTATCAAGTCTAACCCTGCTGTGTACAGTACTATAGTGCCAGTCCTTTTCCCTCTCGCGCTGCGCGCGAACTCGTCCGACCACGAATGGTCGGGGCACCAGCTCGGCCATTACTAGTACCCAACGCATCACTTCCCATAGGACGTCGGGATTTGGGAAAACGCGCGTTGTTTTGTGTTGAGGCGTTCCCGAGCAACCGGAGCTCACAATAACTGAGATTGTTATCCCCGGGCCCAATCGCAGTTAGATGACAAATCTGTTGCAACCCTCCGAGTTTTTACTTTCATTTAGATTGGTGAGGTTACAGTACTTGGTGTTCCTGTCGGATGTCTCTGTTTCAGCCCGAGATAAACCCTAACCCCAAACCAGGTGTGAAACCCACGCCGGCTGGTTCTTCTCACCCAACGCCGTCCTTAGTCCCAGTAGAAGCGCTCCTTTCCCGCCTCCCAGTCCGGCAGGTAACCAATGGAGTACGACAGAAAATCTGCTGTTTCTTCTTTCTATGGTGCACGCAGATCAATAGATGCCCTCAACGACATACCCGCGCCAGCGAGTCCGGGTAACAACCTCCCTCGGGGAGCAGCTCGGCCGCGCGCAGAGTCTCAGTCCTCCTTTTACGCTGACCGTCAATCTCGGACGTCGCAGGATCTTCTCAATGCACAGTCTGCAGGGTACAATGCTTCTTCCTTTTTCGCCGCAGGCAGACAAGAGCCACTGAAAGGTGGACGTGACGAGGAAGAAGAAGCGGGCCATCCGGACAATTGGGACGTCTTTGCGGATTTCAACAACGCAGGTCCAAAATATAGCACTACGTTTGGTGTCGGGCAGCATCAGGAACCTGCGTAAGTGGTCGGTTTTTTGCTTTATGCATGTACGTCGTTCATGGTGAACCTGCAAAAAAAACAGTTATCACCAGCTACCACCCACAACGCCTGTCAATGCGAGCAAAGTGGAAGGCATTGACACTGACAGTTCACTTGCGCCGGTTGAACTTGTCACGATCCCTGCTCTTGGAGCTGAGTGGGACCGTTCAGAAATGAAGCAGATGACCAAATCGGGCAGGCGAGAAATCAAGAACGACGAGCGTCGTGCACAGTGGAGAGCTTGGAACCGAGGCGAGATAGGTCTTTGCGGCACCAAATGGTTCACCAAGAAGTTCCTTGTATTCTTCATTTTTACCTGGTGTGCTATGTCAGTGTTCATCTTTTCTCGTTCTGTTGTTGGTTTGATATCATCTCACAATCGACAGTATCGCCATCGTACTTGCTATCACTATCCCTCGCGTACCAGGAATGTCATTCTACAGCGCTTCTCCATTGGTTGCTGCTACAGGCGACTTCAACTCATCGATACCCACGGAATTCTCACGTTCCCCTGCCAACTTTTCCTTCCCCGCCTTTGCAGATATTCAAGTCGACACAACTAGCAATATTATTCCTCTCACATTCAACCACATCGATGCCGAAGTATGGTATCCCTCCAGTAATTTCCAAATCGGGTCGGGGTACTTTGGAAAAGCGACGCTCCCTGCACGCTCATTCCCAGTCATCCAAATCCCGCTCAATTTTTCTTATATCGCGCCAAATGATACGGATCCTACCTGGGTAGCTTGGTATAATGCATGCAAAAACTCAGGGACGTACACGAATGGGGTCAGGCCTGGTGAGTTTTGCCCTTCTTTCCTTGCATGCGGATTCCATTGTATACTGATGTCGGACCGTGATGTTCAGGTGTGAGCTTCGAGATCATTTTGACGATGGACATTCAAGGTCTGCCCACGACGAGTACCGCATCCGCGCAGCTAAACGCCGCGGCGTGCCCCATTGAGCTACCCATCAACAGCGCCTAAAGGCATTCCCTCGCATACAATTAATCCCTCGCCCCATACTTATCTCTGACTCTTTACTGTGCTAACCCCAAGCCTGGGTTCTGTGGACAAATATCCTTTTTCATCGCTAGTCCTTCTTATTGTCGTCGTGGTCGCTATCAGTCCTTATGTAGAATGTTTCATGGGTTTCCCGGCACGGACTCGCTGCGCATGGTCACACTTCACTATTTTTTACCCGGATATTTTTGGTTCTCGGCCCACATTCGTTTACGAGTTGCCATCGACATGCTGCGCTCTCACTCGCTCCTTTACATACGAATTACTGATATTTTATCTTCCGGCACCTCTTTTCCATTTCTCTGTCCTGTAAAGAATACGTCGTAATGAAGTGCGTCCAGTAAGTACGTATGTGGCTTGTGAATTCACTTCCAGGAAACATTATTTGTATGGTCCGCCTAAGAGTGGAGATGATGGGTGGAAGCGCTGGGTCTCACCGGATAGAGTATGGTGAGCGGGACCGCCTCGCAGTCAGCAGTATGGTGAAGCAGAATTAGAAGGCTCGGGAGGTGTGCTGCACTCGAACTTCGCTGCGTAATGTAAGATCTGATTTAGGCTAATGTACACCGAGTATACCGAAAGCGACGAAAGCGACGAAAGCAGCGAAAGCTACATTCTATAGGCCATGTGGGACCGCGGCTGCGTAGTACAGACTTCTTGTTGCCCGATACAAATAGTGAATCTGTCTCTCTTTAACAAAAGCTTCCCGCACGACTTGGATCGTCCAGCGCGTCCATGGGTATCAAGTCAATGCGAAAGTGGTATCACGAAAGGAAGGGAAAAAATAAACATTGCCCACGTTGAAAGGGGGTAAATAAACGGAGGCGAGGCGCGTAAAAGAATACCTCAGGGCATCGTACGTCGTAATCGTCGTCTGAGGTTCGAATCTGAGGTTTAAGCGTTAAGCTTCGACTGCGGCCCTGGGAGGAGCGCGAGGGCGCTGCGGGGGGTGTTGCGGAGCTGCGGAATACGAGGGAGGGCTTGGCCCCCCGTAAGGTGGGGGGCAGGAAGTGTGATCACAAGGCTGGGAGCGATGGCCTGTGAGAGTGAACATGGCAATCGCGGGCTCCACGTGTTGAATTGGAGGACGAGGGCGAGATCCATTCATATTGTTATTGTGAAGATCACGACCTGTATTGGGGAAAAGGTCAAACGTCATCGGATACGACACTCGGCAGGGAGAATCATACGGGTATGTGTCCATGGTGGTGGTGAGGTTGGAGGCACGCCTTTGGGTTGGCGAAAGTAAGGGAGCCGGGAAATGAACGAGGCTGCCAATATTAGGATGACGAAGCCCACTGGGAAGTGTCGGTATCGTGATCGTGTCACTCCAAAGCCAAATATGAAAAGAACGTGTTGGCACCCACCCAAGCCGACGACGATCGCGAGGATTGTGTTGAGCTGGATTGTCCCGTTCGATGATCCGGCACTTGCCTGAGATGGGGCCGGCGGTGGCGGCGGCGGCAGCGTCGAATTTGACGCAAGGATGATCGCACTGGGAGATGCAGTGATAGGACCGGGCTCATAAGTGGGCATGGACAATGCGCCCATCACATGGGTAGCAGGATGGAGCTGCGCAGGCGATCGACACGACCTTATAAGATGGCGGATGTTATGTAAAACATACGAGATCGCTCGAAGTAACGCCCTCTCCGTCTACCTCGGCGGCAGGAGTCGGGTGATTATGATGCCTATAATTCGAGAGGTTTAGTGCTTATTATGTCACTGATATGATGCAATATTAGTAATTACCCCATCGGATTTGCTCGGTTTCAGTCGAGTTTTTCACCATGGACCGCAACTGCGGTGCTAAACCCACGTTGTGGTGAACGGCCCGTGAACCCTCATAGTATGGAACCTAATGGGAGTTGATGATAGGGTTTAGGAAACGACCATGTCGGAGCTTGTGTCGGAGTAATGTTGCGGCGATGCCGCTGGGGCTGTGTGGGTTGGGGCCATAAGCGCTGAACTTCGCGGCTGTTCATGAAGTTCCAGAATCTCTTTGGCACAGTCAGAGAATTCTCACAGAACGTCGTTCTTTGTAGCTCTACGTTTCATGCCTTTCCAGTGGTACTACTGCGCAAGACCGGATATTTGACACCAGTTGCTATATCACTGGCGCCTGCACAGCGTAGGGAAACCTTTGGGAGAGGCAATGCCCTGCGAATTTCAAAGCGCGCATGAATGGCGCCCGACGCGGTCAACGCTGCTCAGTGGGGCAAAAGGAAAATTTGGTCGGGAACTCGATTGTGTGCGTGCAATGTGCCTCCGCTTCAGTGTCCTCGGGAACCCCACAACAGTAGGATTTAATAATTGACAAGAATACAACATTCTCCTGAGAGTCGTCTGTGACAGTGCACCATGGTAAGTACTCACTTAGTGCACGGGAAAGCTAATCTGGACAGATCCGGCCCGTTCACTGATTCCAATAGCGGCGGCGGGGATATGGTCTCCACCAAGAAACGAGATGCAACGGTGAGCAAATGAAATCATGGCGTGAAACAAGGGGCTGTAACACAAGTGATAGGAGGTCGATTTGCGAGAATGCAGCTGTCTAAGGGGTGTTATTCCGCAGTAAAAATCAAGAGGTTCTCGATCTAGATCTGGTGCGTATTTAGTGTGTCAGACAAGGCGGTCCGGACTTGGAGTTGCAGCTCGGGGTCCCCCCTGCTCAACGGCAGCGGACTGGCCGGAGCTCACAAACGCAATAGTCTTGCGCGTCAGGCTCCAGGGTGTCCTGTTCATTTTTGCTTCCCATATGCATCGCCATGTTGATGAAATGTAGTGTTGTCAGACATGCATGTCATCCTTAATGGATCGGGCTGTCCGACTACGATTTCCTGTATAGATCCTGTGGAAAAAGTTTGTATACATACCACCAACAAAAACCAAAAGGCTACTACGCCCGCGGGAAATTGTAGCTGTGCTGTCGCAAGGCGGATGGGAAACTGGTGCGCAGACGCGTCATTCCATGGAACAGTGACACTGATTGGATTCATAGGATGGGAATTCCCTCCCTAGGGCTCGTAACAGACACTCTGCGATCATGACCCGCTCAGAAAGAACGTGGGTTCGCAAGCCTGAATATCATGTCTTTGAACACCGTCGTGACAACTCGAAACGAAAAGCATTGTTCATGTCACTCGCAGAGCTGTTTCTATCTTATTTGCAACGAGGGAACACTGGATAACAATCAAGATTCAGAATCCAGCATGGGATCGCGTTTGTCCCGGGAGGCTGTGAGCGAGTCCTCACAAAATTTGCCAAACTTTATCTCGGAAGTGGCGGGTATGATGGTAGATGCACAGGTGACTCGACCGAGTTTTACTCACCCTCCGTCGGTACGTTTCCATGCCTGGACCTTTGTTTCAAGATGGTGCGTTCCTTGTGACAAATAACGGCGAAAATGGCGATGATAGAAACAGTACCCCGGCGGAAAATGTCCCCGTCAATGATGTTTTTCGTATTTCATTATTACACTAGGGTGTGGCTGAGATGGGAAGGATATATTTTCCCCACCCGGCGGATATGGTACCATCTTCGATGCTCTCAATGAACACGCCAGAGTATGTTAGTGCCTCCTTCTTACCCTCCTGGATTCCATAGTGGACGACGTCCGCTTGTTCGTAAGGTGGTTCGGAAGGATCTACGAGCGGTAGCTACACATTTCACACGACCACGGTCATATCGCTGTTAGCGGGGGGCACTAGAGAAAAAATTTGCAGACGTAACGATCACACTCACCTTGAGGACTCCAAAGTGATAGTCTCCCTGACCCGCTGTACCCGCAGGCGTACTCGAGTTATCTTCGACCCCGGTAACCGCCTCGAGTGGTGTTGCATTCGTGGAATAAAAGACGCCGAGGGTGAGTTGGGTCCAGTCCACCTGAACGGCAAAGTTATGCCAATCGCCCGAGGTGAAGGGGGTTTCGAACAGGAGATCGAGGGCGTGGTTTCTCACTTTGAGATAGTGTGCGTCGGCGACAGGTAAAGGTCCCGTTGGATCGGTAAAGGGGGAACCTTCAGCAAAGGGTCGTGAATGAGTCCTTGAGACGTCGATGGAAATCGCTCCATTTACCAAGCTGAATCTCGAACACGTGGCTCCCGTCGTTGGGCTCGATCCACACGATCTGATATTCGTGACTCATGGTCAAGGGGAACTGGTCGTCCACACGGATGGATACATGGAAGATGGTCGTGCCCACATCTGCGATACCGTTGAGAACTGTGTGGTTGTCGTATTTCTGGGCAATGAGCTCAGTGCGGCGGAATCCATACTGTGGCTGCGGCGGATTCCCACCGGGAAGGAAAATGGAGGTGTTGTCAATAGAGATCGTCATTGGTTGTTCGATGGGGTAAGATAGGCTCGGGGGCGGTGGCGATGCATTAAGATGCGCGTTCCATAGCGGAGTGGGATCTAGAGCGTGCCCCAGGAGCGTGGTGTACTGACCGGATCACCCAGATCTACCGTTGGACTCTGGGATACTCCGAGACGTCATGAAGAGCAACTTACATATGTCGCATTCTCAGTGCTTCCCTTGACGACCCTTGTGGTGAGATATTTAGCAAACAAAAGAGACTGTGAGAGCATGAACTTACGATAGGTACGGGTCGACAGAATTGTTGAGATCATCGCTGGTATAGTGGTAAGGTGCACGGCCGTCGTATATGATCGGGGTCGCTAAGGCTGCAGTGGCCACCAGACCCAGCACTGATAGAAAATAGAGCATGGTGACCGTATCAGAGTCCGTGTGCAAAGCAACTACCCCCGACGAACCGCTGAACGTGACCTGTACCGGAGTTTGTAATACTACCAAGAAGGTCTTACTCCAGAGATTTGTGTGTGTCAGTGACGGGATGGAGCGCAACGAGACTTGGCTGTGGTAAGCCAATCAAATGGACTCCTCTGGGGCATAAGAAATAATAATGACTGACATGCGGGACCCCCTACGCTCGTTGAGAATGGAGCGTTGAAGACATAGGTAGCGTACTGTCGCAGTGGTCATCTAACTCCAAACTGATTTGAACAGAACTAACCCCCTTCCCCTTCCTTCCACAGGAGTCACAAATGTCTCGTATCAGCTTAACTCCCCACCCAATGACTCCGTGCATAATTTCTTGATTTGCGCTCCAGGTAACCGAGTCTCGAACACTAACTCGAAAGGCATTGCGTGCATGTTCGCTGTGTCAGAGAAAGCGAACGAATCGATCGGCGCTACGGGGTCTTCGGACACACGGAATGCCCACAGAATGAACGCCGTATTTATGAAAACCGACCTATTTGCGACGTGCAGCCCCGGACAAATTCTGGGTTAGGTTAGTGGGGCATTGTCAAAAACATGTATGCATGCATGCAGATCGACATTGTCTTACCTGCGACCAAAGCCAAACGTGCAGAATCGCAGGTCATCCCGCAACTTCCCTTCTTCAGTAAACCAACGCTGGGGATCAAACTTTTCAGGACTGGGAAAGACCTCTGGATCGTTGGCAATCGCCCTGAGAATAACGTCAATTCCACCCAAGCGACACCCCTTTGGACATACCAATGGTTTCCGATGACCGTTGCACCTTTGGGAATTAAGTAATTCTTCCATATGACATCCATCGTTGCACGGTGCGCGAATCCTGGGGCATATGTCAGATGCTCCATAATACAGTGTCCGAATGATCGACCGCACCCCCAATACTTACGGGTCGCCATCTTAGGCTCTCCAACATGAACGCGGTCACTTGGGGGAGCATTTCCTGGTCACCAAAGGATGGCACTGTAGTTATGTTGATAATACGATTCATTAGTAGTAAAAAGCGGCGCACATCTCTCCCGTCCGACAACATTATCGAGCTCCTCCTGCACCCTGGCTTGGGCCTCTGTATGCAAAGCAGCTGCCATCATCATTATCGTGATGGCCGATGCAGTCTGGAACGAGAAGAGTTAGGTCTCCCTTGCGATACTTACGAAGTGCCAGTGTCAAGGTGGTCATTTTGATACTCACGGTCTCTGAGCCTGCACCAAACATGGATCCGGCGACATAGGCCATCTCCTTATCCACGATTCCAAACTCCTCTTTGTTCTCTAGCAAAAATTTGGCGAAACAAGGCTTTGCATCGCCTTTCCTCTGCTCAAAGTCAGCTTCTGCGGATAGTCCAGCAATGAATGCGAAATTGGTTTACCATCTGTTCCCGCACCAGGTTCAACTGGCCTTGATAAAGAGCAAGTTCTTCCTGGTGCCATTTCCTCAGCTGCGCGAGGTATCCTGGAATGTACTTGAGGATAGGGTAGGTGTCCACGAGATATGCTCCCGGACGTATGGCTTCACCGAAACGTGACAAACAACAATTTACCGCGATAACTTCAGGATCGCTGTACGCAGTCGGTGTGGTTTTTCCATAGGTGATGGACATGATTGCTGATGCAGCATACCTAAATCAAGTAGTCTAACCCGAACCCACTGATAGGCGGCGCGAAGGAGCGTACCGTTTAACGTGCATCTGGTGATTTAAGGGGTCTTCCAGGATGTCGAGCAGCACATTCTTTGCATGTCGGACCTGTACTGGCTCATATGTCTCCGCGACCTTGGGTTGCAACATCGCATGTAGAGCTCTTTATCACGAGGGCGGTGGTTCTGAGACGGCGTTTTTCTTTGAGATTCGAAAATAAATCACCTCCGGAGTCTGCGAATGCGGTCCCCTGCTCCTACCACGAGAACCCCCATACCTCCGGAAAGCGTCTCCACGGCTGCGACGGAGCGAGGCCTGTCGGCAAGTAAGGCACCTTGTTTCTCCATGATATCCATGGCTGCTCGATGACGACCGATTATTATAAACACCCGGGTTCCTTGCCTCAAAGAGAATACGGGGCCATACTCTTCGGTCATCTTGGCGAACACGAAAGGTGCTCTTCGATTGCCTGGTCAGACGAACTCCCCAGTGTTTGGGTAAGAACGAATTTACCGAGATGTGGGAAGTCGATTTCCGAAAAGCCAGTGTCCGGGCGGACCTGGGGGCAGTGGCAACTGGGATCGAGTACTGAAGATGCGCTTCACGCACCATAGTCCACAGAGAAGCACAACGGGATAGATGAAGTACCAATCAAGCGTAAGCATTGATATTGAATATTCAAGTCACACTTTCAATGCTGGCAAGGCAGCTGGATTTGAAAGATATCCTGAGAGTTGGGCGGGAGAATCTTCAGTGCGCGCGTGGGGTTTGTTTGTCGGTGTATCACTGTCGGTGTGCGCGGGGGTGCCGGCACCACAGAGACTCGTACTTGCATGGACAGAAACCCGACAAAACGATGCCTTTACCCAAACCTGAACTAAAGACTGAGTGCGTACCATGGCTTCTGCCCAGAAATTTGAGCGGCGCTCACGCTAGCGTTGATCGAAACCGCACCTTAGACTCGCTCCAAGGGCCACCAAACGCTTCCTCTCTGTCCCACAGCGTCTCAAACCGAGTCGACCCGCAGGGTCCGCCGCCAGGGCCGCCGCGTCCATGCATCGCTGTTTCTTCATCTCCGAAATCTTCTGCCTTGTCCTCGAGTTTATACAACAGTACGACGAATCGCCTGAAGAGGGCAAATGCAGGGAGGACCGTACGCTCAGCAAGCGAACGCTCGCATCGCTTGCCCGGACGTGTCGCACATTCAGCGCACCCGCATTAGATCTGCTTTGGATGCGTCTGGACAGCCTAGATCCCTTGATCAAAGTACTGCCCAGTCGCATCTGGGCCAAAAAACATTCCCGCTTTGTGGTGCGTCTTCCAGTCCTTGTCTCTTATTTCTACTATATCTCGACCATATGTCACAGGTCCGGATGTTCATGGGTGATAAACACTGGTTGACATTCCGCCGATATGCGGTACGCGTCCATTTTCTCTGTGGTCCTTGCCGTGGCATTCCTCCATCGGTTCAACGCAACGTCATCACTGCCCTCGCACAATTTCCGGAAGCTTCCCTTCCTCTTCTTCCCAACCTCAAAGAACTTGTTTGGAGCGAATCGGACACGTTTAGCGTCATCGATCCGACTGTGTCTCTTATTAAGTACTTTGCAGGCCCGGGGGTGACCTCTCTCTCTCTCTTCCTCGTATCTTGGCCGATCTACGTTTCTGCACGGGCTGTACTTGCAGATCTACCCAATCTATGTCCGAACGTGACCTCATTTACCGCCATCCCCCGCGCCACTCTCAACGATCATTCTCGAGATATCGGTGACATTGTGAGCAGATGGCCTAATCTGCGGGTTCTGCGCAGCTGCGCACTTTCCCAATCCATCGTGGACGAGCTCACGTCCCGGAAAATGTTGAATACGCTCAGTGTCGAGCTTAATAGCTTTGTCACGGAGGTTTATCTCGATAAGCTCCCAACCACGATACATACGTTTTCGCTGGAAGGGAGTAATGTCTTGTGCTGTATACGGTACCTCCAGACGTTGCAAGGGACCCCAACGCACTTCCGTCTCCACGTCGGTCTGGATCTTATATTCCCCTCGGACATGGACGCTCTCCTCCGAATGCTTCCGACAAAGTTTGATACTACCCAGCTGCGAAACCTGACGATCTCGTTGAGGTCCTCGAACCGTCGCGGGCTTATGCTGCATTCGTTTCCGCTCACAGAACCCCTCCTTGCGTTTCTGTACCCCTTCTCTGCGCTGGTCACACTTGACTTGGATTCGTTTTGCACGTGGGCGTTGGACGACGCTGCGTACGAACGGATTGCGGCGACTTGGCCGGAGTTGAGGAGTCTGAAATTGGGTGCGGCGGACATGTCTAGAGCGAAGCCGGTGGCGAGCGTGGGGGCGGTGATCGCAGTGCTGAGGTCCTGTCCTTCTCTGGAGACGTTGCATATCGTGTTTGATGGGTCAATTCTGCCACCGCCCCCCATGATGATGCTGGATGTGGACAACATGAGGGGTACACAACATGGGGAGTGGGCGGGAGGTGGCGAGGAATCGGGAGGGGGCCGCGTGGAAGAGGCAAAGAAGGAACGAGTGGCGACGAGCCGGGCCCGCACGTGGGGCATCTCGAATCAACACATCACACAGATCCACATTGGGCATTCGCCGATCGTGGAGGACAGGGAGAGGTTGAGAGACCTGGTATTGTGTCTGAGGTCAGTGATGCCGCGGCTGGGGAGAATTCAGTCGAGGAAAGGGCCTTCCGACATGTTCGACATGTTCGACGTGGCAGAGTCTGAGGGATGGCGAACCGTGGAACGCCTGCTGGTGGAGAACGATATGACTTACCTTTGAAGATTACAGCTTGACAGTGCACCCAGCTGTAAAACCGTCGCCCGGACTGATTAGTTATTTGAAGTTTCGAGCGTTCCTGGTGAGCAGAAAGAACGCCTTGAGTGTCACCATTTCTGTGCACGCAACGAAGAAATGGTATGCAAACGTTCAACGTCACAGACGTATGCCAGTCCACTTCGGGCTTGCCACGTTTGATACGGTCGAGATATGACTGGCTTCTGGGAATAGCTGAACAACTTGCAATTGCTACACACTCTTCACTGTCCAAAGACGACACACAACAACTTTACAAATCAGAACTGACCACTAGCACTCTCTTCGATTTCTTCCAAGGCTGTCTCGTTCACCCTAGTGGTAGCATAACTCTGCTAGATGTGCTCCTCCAAGGCCTGCTCATTGACAATGTCGGAGGCTCCAGTGAACCAATAGATACCCGTGTGAGGAGGCCAAAGCTAAAAAGAGTGTCATCGAGATCAAGCTTCCATGATAGCAAGACATACAATAACGTTCGCAGAAGTAGGCGTTGTTTGTTCATCAACAATGTCGGAGGCTCGCTCTAGCCAATTGCCATCGCCAAAACCCCAATTCTACAAACGGTGTCATCGAGATTAAGCTTCCACGCCAGTAGGACATACAATAGCATTTCCAGAGGTAGTCATTGTGTGTGGATATAGCAGGGGAAGACAGTGTCGTTGCTAAAGGACTGTTGGATTGGGATCGACTTCGAGTCCGTTTTTATACCCCTTCGTAGTTCAAACAAACCATCACACCGATTTGATTTATGGGTACCTGCTGATGGACCGAGTAGTGGTGTCCTCATTGCACTACATAGAAGCCTGACATACCGGCCGTTCTGCACCAACATCCGACTAAGTCCCAGGCCTTCCCTAGGAAAGGAAACCGTGCTAGAAGAAACTTTTTCGGGTCGCATAGAAGGCCGGCCCGGATCAGTCGATGAGAGGGCTTATTAAATAAAACCTTCGGAGGAATGGAGGAAACGAAACTTGCGATGCGGGGGCATTGATCGGATCCCAGTGCAATTGGGGTGGAAAATTACGTCGTAGGACCACTTGCATACCGATCGTGATAAAAGGAGGTAATATGGGCCCAATCCACCACTGGCACGATTTGAATGGAGATGGTATTGATTTTGTAACCAATAAGGGTGCTTTGAATAGAACCAAAGTTTGCCGAGGTGAGCAGCAGCGTTGACGGAACTTGGAGGGGAACCGAGCAATAGTAAGTTAGGTTCCTGTGAGCATGTTGTTATCTTGCTGTACACGCTTCTGATAGTGCGATGATCACATTTTACCCGACTTTGAGGTCGTGATCTATGGTCGTGCGTGGCTTAAGGCGAGCCTTTTGATAGTGGAACTTTTATGTTTCTGGCGAGCAGAGAACTATACAAGCACGAGAGAACGCTCAAGAACAATCTTTATAACCCTTCGTGGATCGGAAAAAATAAACCTCGCACCTTGAACAATGCGAATGCGGCCATTGGGTGTTGACCCTCGATTGCTGGGATCAAAACTCGTTGTGCAAAACGTCATTATCGTTCCATAACAGGAGCTATTGTCTCGATCAGAACTCTTCTATTCGCAGTGGCCCATCACTCTAGACGTAAGCATGAGAAACAATTCCAAGATCGCTTACACCAAGGGGGACCAGTGGAACGATTGAACCATTCTAAGTAATTTATGAGCCACCATGCACCCGTTGAACAAAGCCACCCAAGGGCCAAGAGGGGCCACGCACTTGGTTTTCTTCCGGAACTTGAAAGGGTCGAATGTGAGCGACCCTCAGACTAGGTAAACGATCCAGCAAGCCTGCGCGGGGTAGAGGTCTCGATATTGAGCGGTTACCCCTTGGCGCCGAAGTCACCGGCGGTCGCTCTGATCCCAGTTCTAGTGTTCATACCCCAGGGGTTAAAGAATACGCTGACGATGACCTTGGGAGGGCGCTCGTAGTTGACGTGCACGGAGGCGGGGTCATCGGCGTCAGTTAAGAGGTTGCGCATGTGTTTACTAGTGAGGAATCCCAAACCCCAGCCAGGCGCGAGCGCGGAACGCATGGTCAAAGCTGTTGGAAGGAGTGGTTGTTGGCGCCGTGATGCGGCAGTCACCTGACACAGTGTGCCTCGTGTGAACATGACTACGATGTACGTGTCCGTGAGTATCGATCGCTCTGGTTTGCACGTAAAGGAATGTATATGTTTGTGGTAGGCACAATGGGGAGTGTGAATATGAACACGATGATATTTAACGATTAGGAAAGGTGTGGGCAAAAGCCGGAGGCTTTCCGGCCCGAGGCACTGTCCTAGCCGCGAGAGCGAGCTGCGAGGGTGGGTGGGACCCGAACAGGTCGCGCGACGAGGCTATGACGAAGTGATGTGCAACGGGCGAAGAAAATACGCGCAGCGCGATTTGTCGGTTGTTGGACCTGAGAGAAGGGAGTGGAGGGCGGGTGCGAAAACGACAGGATGTAGGAGCAGGAATGCTCCTAAACTACTCACGGAAAAACGGCGACGAGGTGGCGACGAGAGGAAAGCTGCGCCACCTCGCTGACTCACGCACGGACTAAATTCTTGGAAAGTCACGCGTGACTGGCCCAGAACGACAACCGTCGTCTACGATATCGACGGCTAATAGCCTCATAGTAAGGTCTGGTGACCAGACAGGAAATGATCGATTGATCCCCCGTCGGTAACCATTTTGGGACAGTTACGGTAGCCGCCGGCACAGCATGCCACAGTGGTCCTTGTATGCACCGTGCGAGGAGCTACCCGCGAACATTTCCATGTGTTGTAGACAAGACACATGAATGGCGATATTATATTGACTTTGCTGCTGGTATCACATGGATGAAAAGGGGGTACATAATAATTAACCAAAGAGAGACATGACAATACAGGGACGTTCGGGTAGCTGACGGGACGTGGTGGAAACATCGGATGAAGTGTAGAGATGTGAAAGGTGTATAATATCGTCATACTCATCGGGAAGGTTGAATGCCAGGAAGAGGAATGAAACCAACTATTTCAACAGACAACAATGTACTGAGGTCTACACGGTGAGGACACCATCTCGATTGCACGGAGAAACGAGGATGGGCCGGCCCATCTTTTATTCATCGTCTAGCGATGCGCTTGCGTTGCGGGCCGTCCTCTTCTACATCCATCGAGTCACCCGATTGGATAGGCAATTGCACGTGACCTGCGGAACGTTGACTCCTTGTCCGCCTCCTCGAATTTCCTGAAGTGGAAGTGACGGTCGAAGGAGGGGTGCTACCGGAAGGTGGGAACACATCGACGGCGGCCGTCGATGGGGTTGCATCGAGCATCATCATGACCGCATGTCTGCGTTTGGCGCCCGCTGAAAAGTCGGCGTCAGGCAGAGCGGTTATCGGGGTGATCGCGGGGGCACGAAAGAGATTCTCAGAGGAAGCGAGGGGGAAGGAGGGGGATGATGTTGATTGAGTGGATGTAGCGTCGGAAATGTCTTTGCGTGGATTGGGTGGACGTGCTTTAGTGATGCGTAGATTGGTGCTTGTGACGGTTGGTCTGGCGGGGGTCATAGTGGGTGATGGGGACGGTGGGTGGTTTGGCAGATTGATGTTGTTCGACAAGACAGGGGAATGTGGCGTGAGCGGGGCGGGCGGCGGCTGCGATGGTGTGAGCTATTTAATAGAGTTATTCGAAGGATGGAATCTTACAGGGCCATCGTCTGGTCTATATTGCGATGGTTTTTGAGACGAGGTGGAAGGGAAGGAATGGGTGTCCTTGTGCACATCTGGGCGGGTGGATGGCGGGGTGACTCTCGCACGGTCACGATCCTTGTCGCGCTCCTCGTCCTCGTCCTCTTCCTCCTCCCTCGACTTGACTGCCTCCATCCGTGCCTCTATCCAGTCCAGAATGCGACCGACTGTCATCTCGCCGCCGTGTGCGTTGTGGTCGGAGGGGGCGATGCCACCTGCGGAGACGCCTTGCTGGATCATGATCATGAGATCCTGGCAGGCTGCTGCATATCCTGCGTTGTAGGCGCGCTTCGAGGCATGTCGCGAGGATCTGTAGAGGGTTGTGATGCTGAGTGCGGCAGCTGGGGGGCAATATGAGTGGGTGGGCGGCACGGGGGGGAGAACGGACCTTTGAAGTTGTTGAGGAGCTCCTTTTCCGCCTTTTCAAAGTTGGATGGGGGGAGCGACTTTGCGAGTCCGTTGAGGTCGAGGGATTCCATCGTCGTCGTCGTCGTCGGTGTCGAAGCCGGAAAGAACACAATTGGTAGATAATCTGCGCCAATTTCTGATGCACGACTTTCGTCCGATTCTTGTTAATTAATAAATACGAGCGCGGTTCTTCGCTTCGTCATGGACGGTTTTCACCCCTGCGGTCGCGCGAGTGCGCTCGACCTGTCCGACCCGTGCGTCCGCGCCTCCTGGGCCGCGCTCGCCCCCGCCGTCTTCGTCGCCGCCCTCTGTCTCTGCGCCGCCCCGCTGCCCCTCCCCGCCTTTGCGAGGCAATTCGGCCGCGCACTCCGCTCGCCCTTGGCCGAGTTTCTCACTCTCCGCGAGGCAGAGGCCGTCGATGCGGGC
>JBBPNE010000135.1:0-47154 GCA_038090735.1 Xerocomellus amylosporus | reverse complement strand
TGCGGCCCCCGCTCCCCACTCGCACACCCACCCCCGACCCAGAGCCGGCCCAAGTCGATGACCCCACGCCCTCTTCTCCCCCCTCGAGCGTGTCGTCCCCCAGGGCGATGGCGAGCGCGAGCCCCGAGTACGTCATCTGGTCGCACCGTCCCTCCAATCCCTCCGCCGCCCCCGGCGTCATCATCTCCCCCCGGGCCCGCCCTCCAGATGACGTCATCCAGAAAGCACTCGCCCTCCCCTCCCCGCCTCCCTCCCCGCCCCCCACAGAGGTCCTCCCCACCCGTGCTCCGACACCCGCCCCACTAGACCCCTCTGCCGATACCGAAACGACACCTGCAACGTCCACCGCACCAGATACCTCCCTCCCCTCCTCCCCGGTCTCCACGAATACCTCCCTCTCTGCCGCGGACGCGTCCAAGTCGGATGAGCACCGCATTCCCACCCCGCAACCAGACATCGCTCCCACCGAGGAACCTCCTCCAGCCAAACCAGCCGCTCCCAAACCCTCCTGGGCGTCCCTCCTCCGCAAGGACCCAGCGTCCCCCTCGAAACCAAATTCCCTCCCCACGTCCTCCATCGTCGGCTTCTCCATCCCTGCATCGTCCACCGCACCACCCGTCTCCCCGATCAAAAAACCAGAGCTGCTGTCCCTCCTCACATCCGGTCCATCCACCCAGTCCGTCATGAAAATTCGTCCTCGCGGTCTCGTCAACACCGGAAACATGTGTTTTGCCAATGCTGTCCTTCAGGTCCTCGTCTACTCCCCGCCCTTTTGGCGCTTGTTCCATGACCTCGCAAAGTTTCTCGATTCCCCTACCAATCCCGGCGTCTCCAACACCAAAACGCCCCTCGTCGTTGCAACAGTCAGGTTCCTCAACGAGTTTATTCCCAAGACCAAGCCAGCCCCAGAGGGCAAGGGCAAAGCCGTTGATCGTACAAACAGTGGCTATAGCGACGACGAGGACAGCTTCGTGGACTCTTTTATCCCCAACTACGTCTACGATGCACTCAAAGAAAAGAAACGATTCGATAATATGCGCGTAAGTCACCTTCATCGACGCCCATGTCCCCTTGTTTCATCTCTCTCAGGGCGGTCACCAAGAAGACGCAGAGGAATTTTTGGGCTTTTACTTGGACACGTTGGAAGAGGAGCTCCTCTCCATTTCTTCTTCGTTTGCTCCCAAAACAGAGGCGCTTCCCGAGACACAAAACGGCCACGTGGCCCAGGAGGACGGGCCGTGGCTCGAAGTCGGCAAACGCAACCGCATGGCTGTCACGCGCACGGTAGGTCGTTTTCAACGAGGCACTGGAGACGTAAATAACCCGTCTAAAGGCCAAGTCGACCGAGTCGCCGATCACCCGCATGTTTGGCGGGAAATTCCGCTCGACACTACGCGTGCCTCACCAAAAAGACTCGGTTCTTGTCGAAGACTGGCGTTCGCTGCGGTTAGACATCCAGGTTTGTTGACCTACTCTGTCGTCGTTGCATATGCTCATCCCTTTTCGTAGCGCGAACAGATCCACACGATCAAAGATGCCCTCGCATACATTTCTTCCCCGCAATCTGTACAGGTCACCTCGGTCATTCGGCCCGGCGCGACTCTCGACGCGACGCAGACAGTACATATCGAGGCACTCCCTCCGATTCTCATCCTCCATCTCAAACGGTTCTTGTACGATGCGAGTGCAGGCGGCGCAGCCAAAGTCGGCAAGCAAGTGTCGTTTGCATCCGAGTTGGACGTTCCCGGCGGTAGGTGCTTTTAAATGTCCAAGCTCCGTGATCATGACTCGTGTGCAGAGGTGATGGCTCTCGGGAAGAAGCTGCACGGGACGCGGTACAAGCTCTTTGGTGGTAAGCACCTCCTCCAGCCTGGGTACCGCGATACTGACCCTTGCGCAGTGCTGTACCACCACGGACTCTCTGCCTCGGGAGGGCACTACACGGTCGACGTGTTGCATCCCAACATTGATAATACGGTGGGTTCGGGACCGACGGTGAAGCCGCGCGAAGGATGGATACGGATAGACGATGAGCTGGTGTCGGATGTGAGACCCGAGGACGTGTTTGGGCCGCCGGAGCGGGACGATCGGTGTGCATATTTGTTGTTCTACCGGCGTGTCGGGACGGGCGTGCGGAGCTGAGACTGAGTGGTAGCAGGACCTCTTTTTCTTTTTAATGGATATTGGATCTTTTGTGGACACGCTCGTTCGTTTCGTGTGTCTTTTTTCTGCTATTCAACTGGGTTTTTCGTTACATTAACGTCTACAAGATGAGTTCACGCGGCTGGCCTTGCTCATTCCCAATGCTCTCAGTCGCGACGTCATAGTCGGCCCCTATTCCCGGTTTCAATGGTTGCATTCTCCACCTCTTCGTCCTCGCTGGGTCGACAGACGCATTAGAACCAGAACAGCCATTGATTCAGTCTTTTAAGCCCGTGGCACGTTCCACCAGGTAAGTTTTGAAAGGGGCCACCGACTCAGATTACGGAACAGAGGCTCCTATCCTCTCGTCCAACCTATAAGTCCACCTCCTCGGATCCTACTCCATCATCCACCCACCATGTCCCAATCTGACAGCACTTACCGCCGCGTACTCGCCCAAGGCATCCTCTGCTCTGTCGGCTTCCAACTCTGGCTATTCATCGTGTCGATCATCATCGCGCACCTCTTCCCTTGGCAAAACGCCTCTTTCAAGTCCGTCTGGGACGGTGCCCTGCACGACCTCGCCAACATCCCCCGCGACACGTACCTCTACCTCGTGCTCGTACTAGCAATCGGTGTAACGGCCCCGACCCTGCATCTCGCCCTGACCCTCGCCCCGTGGTCACCCACGCACGCGTGGCCTAGGGACGCACACTTTTTCTATTTCCTCTATTATGGGATATTCCCCTGCCTCAGCTCGTTCGCCGTGCTAACGCGTGCGTTTTCTTCTGCTTTTTCTTTGGTCTCTTGCCATACGACGCCCCTGACGATGCTCCCACCGCGTTTGCAGCGTACGTGACTAGGCCGGACGTTGACGACCTGTCGCGCGCAGAGGTGGTCGTGTCGGTTTGCTGTTTTTTGGCGGGTTTTTTTACTTTGGCGATGTACGTGCATGTCCTTACTGAACTGAGCGGCGCGGGCGTGCGTGCGTTGGGTGGGGACGCGCAGGGATGCGCAGACTTGAGGGGATCGGGGGAGGAGGAGAAGGAGTTCAAGGAGCCGGTGGGGGCGCTGGATGGGAAGCCGTCATCTGAAGATTTGGATGACGACAAGTCGGAGGCGGAGGTGGAGGAAAATGTTGATGTGGTGGGTTGAGTGATATGTACGGCGATTCGGACTGCCTCTCAGATGTCATGATCGAGTAGATGGACGATAGACTCTCCATAGTTGTGCCAAGAAAAGGATGTTTGCACTGATCACACTCGTCTGTGTCTCCACGGAATGTTCGTGAGCTCTAGCTAGCATGTGGCGAGCCGCGCACCCTGTTGCCAGTGCATACATGCGCCTTCGGACTCGTATGCAGTGCGAGCAAGTTCACTGTAGTCTGTACTCAGTGGGCCTCGCATCAGTCGCGAAATAACGGATGACATACTTGATAGCAGTTACACACAGCGTGCCTGAGTAGGAGCAATGCAAAGCGAGAGACCCAACCCCAACGAGGATCACCAGAAGGAGGCACGCAGGAAATCTCATACTGAGTAACTCTGTAGAGGACGTGTTGCACGGCGCCTACCCGTGACCGTACGTCTTCTCGATTCAAGATCATAAGCATATTGCAGGAAATATTGTTCCTTTGCTCCGAGTTTCAATGTGTAGTACCTGTGGCGTCCGAGAAGAGTCAAGACACTGAACCTACTGATCGACACGGGCCCGGGATGTCCCGCCTCCGAGTCGGGCCACGCCGCCCAGACGACCCCCATTCAGCTTGAGCAAACGCGCCGCAACTTGAAGAAAGCTGCGTTGCAAGCCCAGGTTCCATTACCGAGGCGCCGATGCCCGGTTACGATTCACGGGCCAGCCATCCAACGACACTTTTTGCAATTTGAATCTGCTCACCCCTGAAGACCCACCTGCACCTCAAGACCCTGTCAGAATAACGAGGGTCTTCATGACCGACATCATCTACACCAGTATTGGATCCTCCGCCCTCGTCGCCGTCAACCCTCACAAGTATGTCGCTTCAAACACCGACTCGATTCTCCAAAAATACGCACCAGACTATTGGGACGCGGCCAAGAACCCCGCTCCCTCCACACAAGTCACAAATAATGCCTGTTACCATATGAGGCACACAGCCCAGGATCATCAGGTATTATGGTTTTTTTACTCCAAGTATCGATTACGACGGTTGCATTTGAAACTGGTAGCGGAAAGTCGCCGCATTGCCATCAAGTCTTAAAGACGCTACGGGAGCTGTCCGTTTCCAATCCGGGCCACCCTCCCTAAAGAAGCCTTTGCTTGACGACAAGAGACACTCCGTCTCTCCTCATACTTTGGTTGACGAGTCCAACTCAGAGGAAGACGATTCAGAGCTTGAAATATTTCGTTCTCGATGAAACCGGGTCTCGATGCTGACAAGGTGCCAGCACACGAGTCGGGGACAGATAAAGCTTCCCTGCCTCCTTCTTTGTCCCCGTCGCACCGGTCACGTTCGGAACATGTTCCAAGTACACGCCCACTTTGCCACCACTCGGCATCCAAAACGCGCCGTGCGCGCATCCGCAGCCCGACTACACCGTCTTTCGCGTCCGAAATGCACACCGTTGCCTTCAAAACGCGCTAAAGAGCGTTCACGATGCCTTGTCACCTCCCGTGCGTTCTGACGCGCCCCGAGTGCACCTTCGCCACCGCCCTTCTCGCCATCACTGGCACGCACATCCGCAGCACCGTCCTTCGCGTCCGAAACGCACCTTGTCTCCTTCAAGATGCACCAAAGCGCGTTCCCAACCCGTCACCCGCCGCGCGTTTTGACGCGCCCCGAGCGCACCTCCAGCGCCTCGTCACCACCCATGCGTTCACGAGCCACAGCTCCCAGACCCTTCTCACACACGTAACTGTGTTCAATCGACGATAAGAAGCGGCGCGCACCCGGCATTACATAGGAAGTCCTCATCACCGTACTTGCCATCTCGACTGGTAAGCACTCTGAGGACGTGTCGGAGCATTGTTCTCACTTCTCACATTCAGCATCGGACTTGACATTGTTACAAGTACATCGCTCCCTTTGCTACACAAGAGTACTAACTATCAACAGTCCTAACCTTCCCTCCGCACTATCCTGCCTGCTATTGAGACAAACTACTGCCCACCATTCGCCATTACGACGTGCATGCCAGTCACAAAATGACCTGATGGCATGGCTCGATGACGTGCAGGACGAGGTGAGTGATGAGCACTTGAATGGGGAGGACGATGCTGATGGAGGAGAAGGAAAGGAACGGGGAATTCACAAGCAAGGTCATAGCTCGATGACAAGCAGGACGAGGTGAGTGATGGGCCCTTGAATGGGAAGACGATGCTGACGGAGAGGCAGGAAAGGAACGGGGAATTCGCAAACGACTCGGACCGTTTATTCGGACTTTTTTGCAGGTGACTAGTCACACCGTGTCGTATGGACCAAGTAACAACGGACCGCAAACTCACTTTGGCCGAGTTATCATGCTATGTAATCGCTTTAGTGTTTGGAACACGTTTGGCGGCTTGATGGTTACCATTTATAGATAATAGTTGGACTTCGCGTTGGGCGGTCCACCTCTGGGCCATTTCATATCGATGAAAATAGCTGTACACCCCTGTCAAGTTGAT
The DNA here is from genome assembly GCA_038090735.1 of Xerocomellus amylosporus. NCBI lineage: Eukaryota > Fungi > Basidiomycota > Agaricomycetes > Boletales > Boletaceae > Xerocomellus > Xerocomellus amylosporus. Next base: position 41,367 of record JBBPNE010000135.1, on the reverse strand, counting down.
CAGATGGTCATGCGGGTATTAACGATCAAATGAGTTCTTTTTGTCAACTGCTTTCAGGCAATCTCCGCTACTCAGCATAAATGTATACTTATATCGTACTTCATAACCAGATTGTTGGGACCGAGTACTGGTCGGCCACCGGGATGAAAGATGCCGCGTCGCTCTATCTTGCCAGCGCCGCTCTAAGTACTGCCAGTGGTTTGCCCCAAAGCTCTCGGGGGTTCCTTATTTTCCACACTCAATACAGTGGGCAACTCATGGGTACCAGGGGAGCTCTGATAAGCGATCCGAGGAAGCCAGCCCGACGGTTCGAAGCTATCCCGACGGTTCGAAACTCGCTGGATCGGGATTGTACCACGGCGAGATCCAAAGAACGGGAGATATTCTCTGGTGCGCGGTCGACTCTTGCGGTTCCATGCGCATACGACTTGGACCCGGCTGGCTATTTGGTGAGCAAGACGCACTAGTATCCGAAGGGGCCTTGAAAAATTTTCCGAGACCCGTGGTCTCATTGTCGAGTTGTATGCGGCATCTTCATGACATCGAGCCCCCACTAGCCCCCCGCATCTACCTATACGTAGATGCTGCTTCTTCGGCGTAAACCAGTGTCCCACTTTTCTTTGATCTATTCTCGAATTGTATTGACATGTGACATGGGTTTATGCAACGTTTTGCCTCTTCTCTTCGCTTTAACACCTTTTGAGAACTCCGTCCGCACTATATATGAACAGCGTGTGCAGAGACATTCCCCTCACTGCTCCCCTTTACAGTGCTCAGGGTACGTACACAATTGGGCTCATCATTATCCTGCGCTTACATCTATCTAGTCTCTGCTTCATCATTTATCAAGTTTATCGCAATGACTGGATGGAAACAAATCTCCGGTAGTCTCAAACGCATCTCTGCTGGATCGGCAACCAATGTCTGGGGAGTCAACGCTGCTGGTAACATCTATCGTTACACAGGCGATGACAACAAGCCCTGGACCCAGATCCCTGGTGCCCTTACAGATATTGGCGCGGCCGCTGATGGGACGGTTTGGGGGGTCAATGCGGCCGGCAACATCTATCGCTATTCTTGGGATTCCAAACACTGGATCCAAATTCCTGGTACTCTTACCCGAATCTCTGCTGGATCGGCGACCAATGTCTGGGGAGTCAACGCTGCTGGTAGCATCTATCGTTACACGGGTGATGACAGCAATCCCTGGGTCCTGATCCCTGGTGGCCTTGTTGATATTGGCGCGGGTGCCGATGGCACGGTTTGGGGGGTCAACTCTTTGGGCCAGATCTATCGTTATACCTGGGACAGCACGCACTGGGTCGGTATTCCAGGTAACCTCGTTGCGATCTCTGCTGGGGTGAAAACCAATGTGTGGGGGGTCAACGGCGGAAACAACATTTACACGTCCACAGGCGATGATAGTAATGCCTGGGTCCAGGTCGCTGGTGGCCTTAGTGATATCGGCGCTGGTACCGATGGAGTAGTTTGGGGGGTCAACCCTGCTGGCAATATTTACCGCTGGATTCGTGACTAGCTTACTCTTCTTACCTTTCGTCGAAATGCCGTGTGCAGGAACTACGCTGCCACGGCCACTGTTTCTCATCTTGAACCATAACATGTTGTCTCTCATATCATGTATCCTTTTTGCTTTTGTGGCGCTATTTGGGCATGGACGAGCCCGGTTTCAATTGCTCTCGTGCTACCTTTATACACGCAAAGGCTTTTCTGTTTCATCTTGTTGTAGTAGTACGTCTTATCGCGTCGAACCTGGTGCTTTGTGCTTACTTGCGCGCATCATTATGCGCAATTGCTGAAAGCTCCTACGGGCATTCGGTGTAACGGCCCCGACCCTGCATCTCGCCCTGTCCCTCGCCCCGTCGTCACGCACGCACGCGTGGTCTGAAGACACGCACAGGTTCTATTACCTCCTATATTGCGTATTCCTCCCGTGGCTCAACTCGTTCGTCATGCTAAACGGTACTTTTTTTTCTTTTTCTTTGCCTCTTGCATACGATGCCCCTGACGATGTCCCACCGCGTCGCAGCGCACGTGCCCAGGCCGGACATTGACAACATGTCGCGCACAGAGTTGGTCGTACTAGTCTGTGGTTTGTCGGCGGTTTGCTTCACTTTTGAGATGTACATACAGAGCCTCGCTGAACTGAGCGCGGGCGTGCGTGCGTTGTGTGAGGTCTTGCAGGCCCGCGCAGACTTGAGGGAATCAGAGGAGGAGAAAGCGGAGTTCAAGGAGCCGGTGGGGGTGTTGCCAGTGGATGGGAAGCCGTCGTCTTCAGACTTGGATGACGACAAGTCGTCGTCGTCGGAAAACGTTGATGTGGTGGGTTGAGTTATATACAAGGCGGCCGCCTCTCAGATCATCAGATGTCACGATCGAGTAGATGGTCGATGGTCGATAGACTCTCCATAGTTATGCCAAGAAAAGGATGTTTGCACATCACACTCGTCTGTGTCTCCATGGAATCGTCGCGAGCTTTAGCTAGCATGTGGCGAGCCGAGTACCCTGTTTCCAGTGCATACATGCGCCTTCGGACTCGTATGCAGTACGAGCAAGTTCACTGTAGTCTGTACTCAGTGGGCTTCGCATCAGTCGCGAAATAACGGATGACATACTTGATAGCAGTTACTCACAACGAGTAGGAGTAATGCAAAGCGAGAGACCCAACCCCAACGAGGATCACCAGAAGGAGGCACCGAGGCGGAGAAAGCAGGAAACCTCATACTGAGTAACTCTGTAGAGGACGTGTTGCACGGCGCCTACCCGTGACCGTACGTCTTCTCGATTCAAGATCATAAGCATACTGCAGGATTGTTCCTTTGCTCCGAGTTTCAATGTGTAGTACCTGTGGCGTCCGAGAAGAGTCAAGACACTGATCGATACGGGCCCGGGATGTCCCGTCTCCGAGTCGGGCCACGCCGCCCGACGAACCAGACGAACCCGGCACCCATTCAGCTTGAGCAAACGCGCCACAACTCGAAGAAAGCTGCGTTGCAAGCCCAGGTTCCAACTTCCATTACCGAGGTCCCGATGCCCGGTTACGATTCACGGGCTAGTCTCCAACGACACTTTTGCAATTTGAATCTGCTCATCCCAGTACCCTGAAGACCCACCTGCACCTCAAGACCCTGTCAGAATAACGAGGGTGCGTCGCACGCACGTCTGCCATTACAGCGGTTTTCATTACTTATTGGTGAAAATCACCTCGGTTCACCATCGCCTCTGTCGAAATTTTCGCTTCAGCCGAGCTGCTTAATTCAAATCCCCAAAACGTGGGGCCCGAGGTGCGCTATAATAATACAAGCTTCGTCCTCGCGCCACATACCTTGTGGTTTGTTTCGAGCTGGCATTTAACTAAGCATCGTACTGCCGTGTCGTCGTTCGCAGTTTACTTCCAGGTTCGTGGCATTATGATAGAGCTGGCAGGCTACTAGTAGGCCTGGTCAGGCCCTGACGTTGATAATTAACCGGTGTCAGCACCGAGGTACACTGACCACCCCTTTACGCACGCAACTCATTGCGAAAACGACGAGTTCGGTCGTTGCAGCACTGCGTCGCATGCGTAAAAGGTGTCAAATGTTCTCGATCGACCCCTAAGGGTAATTTTCACAAACCAATCTTGAGCGTGCATTTCCGAAGTTCAAAATTAACCGGTCCCACACAGAACCAATAGCTTGTCCTGGCACACCACAAAACCTCCTCTTAAATAGCCGCATCCATCTGTTATGACCTCAGCAATCCCATCTTTCCCCTCCCCTCCCCTCTCCCCAGCCATTCCACCCTTTTTCTCCGACAATGGGAGCCTTTGATGCAACGTATGCCTCCCCCTCTTCCTCTCGGTCCGTTATTGATCATTGATTGCAGTCTGGGCGCATACTTGATTGGGCTCGTCATCGCATCGATGTGAGTATACGGCACATCATGTATCCCCAACCGTCGCACTCATGATCTCCCACAGCCTGTACGGATGTGTGTGCCACTGATACATTTCCATTTCCACCCTATTAAACCATACGCCAGGCACGCTCGTTCAGACATGGTACTACTACACTCACTACACTTTGGACCCGTGGTACATCAAGTTTCTCGTGAGTTGACGCCAATTTCTCTCGGAGCCGTCCCAATTTTGCGTTACAGGTCGCTTCCGTCTTTGTGTCAGACACTGGCCACCAGGGCCTGATCACGCACTTGGGTAAGCGAAACCACCCCCGCCAGTGTATGTATTTTCATCCATCCCTAGTATACACGTATCTCGTCACCTACTTTGGAGATTTTGCAAAACTCAATAATGCTGTCTTGTGAGTGGGTTCCCGTTCACAAATTCCATGTGCTCATTCTCCTCCAGGAGTCTGGTCGTAAGTGATAGTTTTCCATTGCCGACAATCATTGACCCGTTACACAATCTAGATCGAGGTTTTCTTCAATGTATGCGATTCGCTTCCGATTCGGCACTGCTTTTCCCGAGCTCACCATGCACACTAGGGATTCACTGCATTGGTCGTTCAGTCCTTCTTGGCGATGCGCGTTTACAAGCGTACGTTCCTACTCTGCGCTGACTGAGTTCTGCCATTGAATCTCTTCACAGTCAGCAATAAGAATGTATTTATCACCGGCTTAGTTGTGAGTTATGCGTTGTTTGGGGCCAATTTGGTTTCTTAGTATTTGTTACCATAGATGGTATTGGTTCTTCTGGAATGGAGTGAGTAACATGTTTGCGAGCTCACTCTGCCCACACTTACAACGTTCTATCCACAGTCCTCATCATCGGTGTGTGACTCGATTTCGTCCGTAAACGTCGTTGACACCAACGACACCACGTAGTCTTCTGTAGCAAGGCGTATGTTTTTATTCCATGTTCTCGTCAGCGGTTCACTCATACGTGCTTAGCGTACATCTCAAAACGTATACAGCGCTTGCTAGCATCAACGTAAATGGAGTAAACCCAGTCCTATGAGCAGTCCGCTGACGACGCATGCAGGATATCGCGATGTCGATCAATGCGGCCGCTGCCGCATCGGACGTCCTCATAACCATATGCCTCTGTTATCTATTGCAGAAATCTCGAACTGGCTTCCGGAGGTGAGTACTTCCACACATTCGCTCGTTGTGCATTTTAAATATATTGTCATCAGATCTGACATAACGATCAACAAGTTGGTAAGTGACCATATCAGTGGAGTCGCTTTCGGTGACAGACGAGCGTGGCCCAGATCATGTTCAGCGTCAACACAGGTCTTTTGACCAGGTCAGTTTCGTGATTGATCGAGGCGCATATCGCTGACGGTATGACAGTCTCAATGCCATCGCATCGCTAGTAGCCGTAAGCCTTGTCTCGTGTCTCGTGCGATTGCTGGTTTCTAACCATGTCACAGATTACTGTGCGGCCACAATCGTTCATCACCATCGCATTCTTCTTCAGTATTGGCCGACGTACGTCCTGCGTCGGGAGCGAGCAAATTACTATTAACGTATCGATTCACAGTGTACTGCAACTCCCTCCTCGCCACGCTGAACGCGCGCAAGGGATTGACGAGGGGCAATACTCAATTCGAAGATGTATCGAGCTGTCAAGGTACGCAACAAAAGACGACCAACAGTTTCCTTGGAAAAACATCAAAGGTAAGTTTCTCGAGAAAGGGTGCAGGACGTGGTCTCACTGTATCGTCAGCGCACGCCAAACAATATTTCCATCAAGATCGACACTACAGAAGAGTATATGCGGGACGAGGTGCGTAGCGTGTGTAAGTGCCCGCTCTTTGTTCGACTGACGTGGTGGCCGGCAGTACTCTTCGTCGAGTGCTGAACTGAAGGATCCCGAGGTCGTTTAAGCTCGCTTGTTGGATATGGGGCCGAAGGAAGAAATAAAATGTACTTGGAAGCCGTTTTTTCGACGTTTGCTTTTCCGGACGCTTTTTTTTACTTTGATCGTTTTGTTTTGGGACTTGTAAAGGCAACCTGGCCGTATATACCATGGAGTCGACTTTGGCAATTCGAACTCTATTCGCCATCTAAGTACTCTGTGAGCGGCAGCGGAGTTTGCTTTGCTTGCAACCTTCTCCTGGCAATCGTTGGAATGTTGTACGCAGTCTCGTTCCCAACGTTGGCTTGTCAACTTCAGCTGCGGTCCGATTCAAGTCAGAAGTAAGCGCGTTTGTGCCCTACATCGTCTGGCGTATTTGATACAGGAGGTCATAGAGTGCCAATCTTACGATCGTTGGCTAGCTCTTCGTGTGTGTGTTTTCTGCTATTCAAAAAATTCGTAGAGTCGGCCCCTATTCCCGGTTTCGTCTATGGTGCCGATTCTATGCGCTGACTGAGTCATTCTTCTCACATCTAGATGACTCCAAGTCAGAGGCATCGGAAAGCCTAGATGCGGTGGTTTGAATAATAAGTATGCACGGTGCAACCGTGCAACCGCCTCTTGTCACGATCAAGTGTTTATGCAAAAAATTGGATATTTGCGCATCAGCCTCGCCCGTGTCTCCACGTATCATTGATTCCTTCGCATTGACCAAAACGATCTTGCCCGACAACAGAGCTCTAGCTAGCATGTGATGCACAACAAAAACAGAACCAGATGCATCCACCAATTGACCACGACCCACATTCGGATTTCCCCCTGGTCCGACTTGATGATCCATGACCAAACCGAGACCCAAGGGGGCTATCGAATGTCGATTGTGGGCACTTGATCGACTACATCACATCGGCCTCGCAGAATCTAGCCGTTCACCACTCCGAGTGCATCATCACTACATCATGCTGATCATCGAAACAACATCAACGATATTGCAAAGCAAGACAGTCATCCCAAACGACTCACCAGGGCACGCCGCCGGATGGCAGTGCCAGTGGATTTTCTTGGATTGCTACCGTCGTTCACGCCGCTCCAACTGCCAGTGTAAACCGGCCCGTGTACACTGGAGACCCCAGTCGCCTCAGCTACAACTTGAGCCTGTACTGTCAAACTCGCTATTTAGTCGGATTAGCCATTAATACAATAGAATAACGCGAGAAAATAGTACCATGGGGAAAGGAGCGTTCTATCAGGAGAGTTCCACCGAAGAATTGCACCAGGCATCAATTTCCTCGTTTTCCTCTTCGCGGACCATGTACCACGGGGCCGACGGCTCAGACGACGTGCACTCAGCCTGGTGCAAACACCAAGACCGAGCAATCACTTCACCAAAGGTTGCCGTGCCCGGCAGCACTGTGAACCCTGCCGAACAGTGTGATCGCCTCGGATATCCCAAATAGGATACCAAGGTGCCCCACAACTAATGAAAATAGCAAGATCGCGAGACGACTCATCAGTAAACGTGGTCCAAGTTGTAGTCACGGTCATGACGCTCGTAAACGCACCCAGGCCACAACACCGATTTACCACAACGGTGCCTGCGAAAGGTCCAACTGCGCGCATCTTCATAGGCCTGGGTGTCGGCCCTCATGGCGTATTCACTGGCAGGGATCGATCCTTGGATTGTCGGTAAGAGGGGGCGGCACGGTCATAGTCGGGCATACGGGACACTCACCACTCGCGTTAGATGGTTGTACCGAGTGGAGAGTCGGTTTGCAAGACTGTTCAAAGAGGTAGATCGAAGAGGGTGCCCTTGTGGGCGAAGGTCAAACGGCGGGTATAAAATCCCTGCAGCACCTCGGAGTGGACCCTCGCGGTCTCGGACTAGCCCAACATCCACATCGAAGCAGGGCTCGAGGCCAGCAGTGACGGATCCCATGCAGGAATGGACGGGGGTGCAGTAAGAGATTCCAGTTAGAAGTGGGTGGCAGGCGAGCGTCGACGCAGGGGGTGGTGGGTTTCAACCCATCGAACCTGCGTCCCTTTTATGTGTCCCCAGTGTGGTCCGAGCGCATGACCAGCATTCCAAGTGTCCCCAATGATTGGGTTGGAATGCTGTTGGGGTAAATGCCGATCTTGCACATCCTCGACATGTGATTGACCAGTTGACCAGTATGTTTTCCCCGGGATGAGCATACATACCTCTAGTCTCCCCTAGGCAGACCCAAGAGTCGGGATGCAGAATGTCGTTAACATACCTCCAAATTGCTAAGTGTTTGAGGTCAATTGTTGTAGTAGCGCAAATGCTGGTAGTGCCGCGCCGTTACGATGATGTCAACTCCGCACCAATTTCGTCTTCTCCGAGTCGATCATCCGGAGCGGCGATCATGCATCACACAACCACGACACTGGCTTCCCTTGTGTACAAAGAAACTGTTCTCTGCGGTTCAAGCCCAAGTAAGAGCAACTACCGGCCCGGTGGATTGCCACTTAGCCACTTTCATCTCGCACAGACACGAGTTCCGCCTACCCCGGTGGGCAGAAATGCAATGTTGTCTCGCAAGGCCCATCCAAGCCTTCGGTCTAATTCCGAATCTGACGGGCGAGTAACTCTGCTGGGCCATCGATGGTCACAATCCGTAAAGCCTCTCTCTTCTCGGACAAACTGCGCAGCCCGAGTTCTTATCAATGTCGTCGTCGACGTACGTTGAAAACTTCGTTACGCTGCTTCGAGCGTTAAGCTTGGTCGAGGGATCATACAAGCCTTTCCCAAGGAACCCACTGACGAGTAATAGCACCGCAAGCTCGATGGGCTATTATGCCTCCGGCTTTCTGGGTGCTCCAGTTGATACGACGTTCAATGCCGGCCCGAACCACAATGCAACGTCATTTTACCCTGCTATGGGCGGCGACATTGGTGCAGCCACACATTGCTCGGTGGTGTCGTACGACTCCCCACCGCTCCCCAACCAAAGCTTTTGGTCGTTCGATTCCATCGCGGCGACTGTATACCGTTATCGAAGGCAACAATCCGTCAACCTAGGCTCATGGTGAGTATGCGAAAGCTAGTCTCCTGGATCCTCACACCGATTTTTCCACTCGACAGGTTCGTACAAGAGAACTGGATGGTCCCTTCCCTCTTCACCTGCGCATCAGAACCACAAAGTGCAGAAATAGACATTGCCTCGGGTTGGGGATCTGTCGATAATGCTCAGGCTGTTCTCGAACGACACTGGGATACGTTCATCAACCAAACCGACTTTGACTACCTCGCGGCCATCGGCATCAACACCGTCCGCCTCCCGATCGGATACTGGACGCTCGGTCCAGCCTTTGTCACGGGAACCCCTTTCGAACCGTATGCGAGCGTTTACACGAACTCTTGGCCTCGATTCGTCCGGGCGATCAACATGGCCGCGCAATCCGGCATCGGTGTGTTAGTGGACGTTCATGGCGCGGTCGGAAGCCAAAACGGGCAATCACACTCCGGTATATCCGATGGTCAGACAAGGCTGTTCAACAGTTCGACGTACATGGACAAAACCATGGACATTCTGATGTTCTTGACGGCTCAGCTTCAAAACGTAACCAACGTTGTCGGCATAGAAATATTGAATGAGCCAAACGATACACCTGAGCTCTCGGATTTCTGTAAGCATGCTTCATGTTTCTATGCCGCTGGCGCCCACTCTGCGTCTGTACAGACACGAAAGCGATCACGGCTATGGGACAAAGGTCCCCCGGCAAGCCCAATCTTCCGCTCTACATTCATGATGGCTTCAACCTCCAAAAGTACAGTACCTACCTCTCCGGCCGCTCGGATTTCGTTATCGAGGATCACCACTCCTATTTTGTTTTCACGCCTGCAGACGACTCCGAACCAGCATATCAGCATACGAGCGATGTCAGGGGATCGATCTCCGGTGATCTTGGGGCAGCAGACTCGAAAGACCGCGAAAATTTAGTGATCGGTGAATGGTCGTGCGCGTTGACCGCTCAGAGTTTGTCAACCCAGGGTGATCCAGACGAGGCCAGAAAGCAATTCTGTACCACTCAGATGGGTGTTTATACGAATACGAGCGCTGGCTGGTCCTTTTGGTGTGCGTCATACCATGCTTTTGCTCGCCGACCGTGGTCCTCTAATCAACTTGACCAGCTTATAACAAGGAGGGCTGTGAGACAGATCAAGATTGGTGCTTCAAAGCCGCCGTCGGGAAAAGCCTTCCAGATACCTTCTTCTCCTACAGTAAACCGCCTCCCACGGAATCTGCAGAGCTCCAGCGTGTGTACGCTGCAGTGGCTGGCATGACCGTCCCCTCCCAATCTGATATTCTGAAAAGGCTCGAGAGCTCACCCACGCTGGCTCAAGGAAGTAACGGCACCACTCCATGGAATATGACGACCGCACAACAACAGTCATCGATCGAGGGATACTCGGACGGCTATCAAACTGCGAAGATCTTTACGCAGCATGGGTGGTCGAGACTCGGGTTTATAGAGCAATACATTCAAGACAGTCTAAGTTCGATGGGTGGGTTCATTCCGCAAGGGACTCAGGATTATTATCGCAGCGGGTTCAAGGTAGGACTCGCGGATGGGGAGGGTGTTGTCGTTGCCGTTCTTTCCTCCATTTAGATGCATACACCCCCCTTTTTGTTTATTTATGTAACTGTGACCCCTCCGTAAAACCCAAAAAAGGATGTGAAGGAGCGTCCTTCGTTGTACAGAACGACATGCTCGGGATCGAGGACTACGGCAGCGACGTCGAGAGCGGTGATGAAAGCTTGAAAACGACGACGACGCAAACAACATCCGCGTCGTCGCTCCTCTCGAAACTCCCTCCACCAACTTCGAAGTCAACGTTCGCACTTCCCCCTCCAAAGTCTTCTTCCGCATCCTCCCTCCCCCTCCCTGAACCTTCGAGTTCGAGTTCTACCACAAACACACTCGGCGGCGCAGCACCGCAGAAACTCAAAAAACGAACCAAGAAAATAGCCATCAATCTTCCCTCCCTCCCTCCTCCCTCGGACGACGAGGATGACGGTCCACCAACAAAGAAGCCCCGGGTCGCATCGAGCACAGGCGCCGGAAAGTCCTCCCTGCTCAACATGCTTCCCGCGCCGAAACAGCCGACGCCTGTGATCGAGAAGAAGGAGGAGGAGCGTGTGCTCGGGGGTGGAGGTGGTCCCGGGTTGGTGTTTCGTACGTCCAAGCGCGAGACGCGGCATCACGACACCGCTGGTTTCGCGAGCACAGACGGACCCTCCGTCGATGCGACCGGCGCGGGGGACGCACAGATCGAAGGACCTGCTGACGTTTCCGTTTCCGTTTCCGGGCCATCGACATCGTTCCTTCCCCCCTCTCTCGGGAAAGGCAGGGCGAATATATCCCTCGAGAACGAAGGCCCGTCCAAAACCCCCGCTTCGGCGGCACCCACGCACCCCCGGAAATCAGCAGTGCCGGCTGCAGACATTTTCTCGCTCGGTTCGAGCACGCCACGCTCTACACCTACGCCTTTGACGTCCTCCGCGCCAACCGTCACGAGCGCCCCGTCGACGTCCGCCTCGTCCTCGTTCACCGTATCTTCCGCCCCTGCCATTTCGACCTTTCGACCGCCTTCGCCCACGTTGGACGATCCCTACCCGGGTTACTACCAACTTCCCTCCGGCGCATACGCCCCCCACGACGCCGAATACTACGGTTCCTATGCCAAGAAATGGAAAGCAGAGTATGACAAACATATTCGTGCGCTCGAGAAATCTCAGTATGATCCTGAGACGGACGGTGCTCAGGACATCGATATGGCTGCGGAGATGGAGAAGGCGCGTCGGGAGATCAAGGAGCGTGAGGATAAGAAGGCGTTGACGGCGGGCAACACTGGGCAGAACGAAAATGGAGAGCCGGCGGTGCCCAGAATGAATGTTAAAGGCGCCAAGCTAGGCGCAGTGGCAAGGTCAAGGCATCAGCTGACGACTTTGCTGACGGAGGCCTATCTGAACCGGGATGCACTGGAAGAGAGGATTGCACAAGGCCGGAGGAACAGAAAGGAGGCCGGGATGAAGTATGGTCAGTGTTTACACTTGCAGTGTGTTGTCGAGACTAAACAATTCATGTGGAATCCAGGTTTCTAGTATTTGCATTTCGGGAGGTGCATGGTGTAAACTTTGTGTTTGTAAGGTATCTCTAGATGAAGGTAAGATGCTATGCTACATTCGTGACACTCGTAAATCCCCAATGATAACCAATATATGGATATGGATGGAATGTAGCGGAACAACCGTTCATCGTCCAGCTGAGAATTCTGCAATGCGCACAATCAGCCTCTAGGTTGTCAAGCATCGGTGGATAATACGAACTGGTCACACTCTTCGTGCCCTCGCTAATGGCATGTTTTGCGAGTTCACCCGGTAAGATCAACCTTACCGCCGTCTGTATTTCTCGAGAAGAAAGCGTTGATTTCTTGCTATACGTAGCAAGCTCTAGACAGCACCACCAGTTTAAACATATATCAATTGAATGGCTCCATCTACTCACTGCTTGCCTCGCTTGCGATCCTCTCGAACAAGTCATTCACGAACGAGTTCAGAATCAACATTCCCTTGTTCGAGATGCCCGTTTCGGGATGGACCTGCTTCAGCACTACAAAGTGCAGACACATCAAAGTTCCGTCACACAACCCGAGTGCGACGACGACGACCCACCTTTGTATATATAACTGCTATACGTCTCCTTTCTGGCCTTTCTGCGCTTCTTTGTTTCTTCTCCTTGCTTAGCGCTTGTGTTACGTGACTTGACGGTTGAAGAAATGGGGGCGGGGGCGGAGGCCTTGGGCGCCTTGGACGCAGGAGCTTTGGAGGCCTTGGAAGCAGGAACGGCGCTCGATTCGACTGTCTGGGTACGATGTGCGTCCTTGGTTTACAAGTCGAAATTTCACAAAAAGAAAAGACTGTTACCTTGGATGTGACCATTATAATATTTATAGTACTGACACGCTCTGAGTGAACGGGACGGGAAGAGGATGGGAGGAAGTAACAGAGGTCAATAGTACCAGTGCAGTGCCAAGTTGACGCGACGCGTTTTATAGAACGCGTTCGCGGCGGAGTTGGAATCGCGTCGATGTCACCTTCGGAAGAACGCAAGTCAGTCTTACATTCAGTATGAACCACGCAGTGTCGTATTTCGGCGAATATATGGAGCCTTGGAGGCAATGCCGGGGTTGGCCATTTTTACGTCTACGCCTGACCCGCTGACGCGATTTTCGGATGGAGAAAGGCTGCGCCTGGCGGCCTAGGTGGGTGGCATGCTCTTCTTGTCTTATCACACTCTACAGCCCCAGCCCTACGATACCTCATGAACACCACGGGACTTCTTATCTCGTTCCGTCAGTTTGTAAATATAGTGTCGACTGCCGTTGTTCTGATTCTCCGCCCTCTTGTGTTCACATGATCCACTTGGTTTCTCTCAAACTACTAGCGCACGTCGAACGATGACTATGTACAAGTACACGTACACAACTTATCCCCGAACCAAGAACACGACAGGAAAAGACGAATTTGAGCCAAAAACAAAAACAAAATGCGTCAAACAGTGCTAGCAGCGATCAACTGCTCCAATTTCTCGGCGTCCATCCCCGGAAACCTGGGCACGATCCTGCACTTGAACGGAAGTGGGTGTCTGCACAGAGAAATCAGCACCATGTCCGGGATCAAAGGTAAGAACGACGTCTGTCCGTGCATCACTCACACCACAGTCCCGGTCGAGAACCTCGGTTCCACCAGGATCTCCACCCCGTGCTCGTCCAGGGGTCTCAAGATCTTGAACACGGCCAATACCTTGGCCATGACCGACCACACGGACGTGTCTGCAAAGTGTCTCCCAACACAGATGCGTCTACCGAACCCGAACGCGATATGTTCAGTGTCGTCGGGTTTGAGGGAACCGTCGTTGTTGAGGAATCGCTCGGGTACGAACGCGTATGGGTCGGGGTACCTAGATTCGTCGTGCGCCATCGCCCTGGAAAAACGGATCATTAAAATCAGGTTTGAAAGAATATAGAGCGCACTGACCACAGGTTCGCTATGACGATAACACCTGCAAGGGAATGTCAATAGACGGTCGGCCACTCAAGGACTGCCAAATATTCACCCTTTGGAATGTGGAATCCTTCATACACGTCGTCGTCCACAGCAGCGTGGGGAAGCGCTGGGTGATTCAAGAGGATGAACTAACCGAGACACGGAATCACTCACACAGAGGAAGGTTGGGGCAGTATCTGAGTACTTCCCGGAAAATGGCATCTATCAAGGGCAACAAAGGTCGATCGTCCATTGTCGGCAATCTGTCCTTGCCCACTACAGCATCGATTTCTACTTGCGCTTTTTGCTGCACTGCCGGGTTCACCATCATCATAAGAAAAAACGTCATCAGGACCCCAGTGGACTGTTTTATATTGTTAATAATCATGATTACCATGAAGACATTTTGTCACATACGGTCTCCGAGGCAGCTGACGAGTTAGATAACATACTAATCAGTAAAGGTTCTCGTAAGGCATCTGAGCAGCGTACCCAAAAATGCGGTCCCAGATGCTTCCTTGAGTGCATCCATCCACGAGTTGTCGGGTGACATTCCTTTCTCTCCCATCTCTCGCAGCGCATCGTGTACCATTGATGGTGCGACGCTGCCGCTCGGCTAGCACGTGTAATTATTATTATGCAAGGTGAATAATCAAAATGACCATTACCGCCTTTTGAAGAGCGTACTCAAACGGCCGATCGAGATACTGCTTCGTAAACCCGCGCGCAACCGCCATTTCCCTCTTGAATGACATACCGGGAAACCACGACGGGAGATGGAGCACTTGAAACAGATTCGCCTCGTGATCGAACATGTAAATATAAATGTAATTGACTCACACCACGGAAAGGCGCCAACCATAATAGCGATGTCGGGACGTAGAAGAGGCACAACGATTCTCAACACCTTTGCCACGATGTCGACGAGGTCGTCTTTGCCGGACGCTGGCTCATAGTCATATGTGCTGTGCATGATGATCGCCGTGGTGTATCTCGATGGAGAGATAAGTTTAGTCTATCACCACATCTGTTCTCGTACACTTACTCCAACACATGACCACCGAGTTGTTCGGGCGCAACGAACAACCGCCGGAGGAGATGACATGCCTTGCGGTGTTGGGAGGGCAGAAATCTGTGTACCGCATCGAGCTTAAATGTCTGGTGGAAAAAGCGCCTGTGCAATCGCCATCGATTGCCGTACGGCAAAAAGACGGAATTGAAGCCCTGTCCACACCTGGAGTGGATTGAGGTTAGCAGCATGATGAGAAACGGAGACTCAACAATTCGCAGGTGATGAGGTATGGACGATCCGAATAGTTCTTGGACCGGTTCTCGAGCAGTTCTTTTGCAACTTTTTCCGAATTGAGGATGATGATATCCCTTCCCAATAGCCGAGCGTAAACCAAGTCGCCTGCACGGATATCGGATCGAGCAGGGGACGTAGAACTGAATATGTTGTAACCTACCATATGTTCTCGCCCACTCGGTATATGTAATCCATGGAGTATTTGTGTCAAGTCCGAAAATATTCCCAACCCATGGTATTCCCGGCGGTCCAGGGGGCAATGGGTAAGAACTTCGATTCCCGAGAGCTCGTCGTCCAACGTACAGAGCCACGACAGTCCCAATAGCTAAGGCGAACGTAGTCGTCCAGTCGGACATTGTGTGGGAGGCGAACAACGATGCAGCAGACCTACAACTTGAAATAGGGTGCATTAAATAACATCGATGTGAGTTTCAAGCCTATTCCGGTTGCAAGGTTCTCAATATGAATATGGAGTCAATTTAAACGTCACGGAAACGTGAACAGCGGGATGGTTCATTTATCGACAACCACCGTGAGGAGTCGCAGAGCCTGGGACGACCAGCCGAGAGCATGGAAGACGGTTGATGGAACGCACCGAATATGACAGAAAGAAGTCACTGCCTTGGATTGATCCATGCATGAACCTGTTTCGGTTGAAGCTGTTAGTTGAACCAATTATGACTTACAGACCCTTCAAGTTGGACGGGATCAACCATATATTCAGTAATAGGCTGTTCGTCCAACTTGGCGTCTTCCGTGCGCTCCCACCGCTGGGGCCGATCAACACCTTTCAAGTTAGCTGCGCCGCACCGTGACCAAAATTAAAGTGATCCGGCGTCATCGATTGACTCTCTTTGGCGCCAGCGCTCGAGGAAGGTCCGATCAAAAGTTGTTCCTTGAGCGCTGCCAGTAATCGGATTTCGAACTCAGCGTGGCTTCCATCACTGCCACAGGCACTTTTGATAAGATTGCCACTTTACCGACAATGCATCATTACTGTCCTATGGATCAAATGCGCCAGACGATGTAGGGCACAAACGTGCGACTGAACCTTACATCCGACTTGTTGGGGGTCCGCGGCTGAAGCGCTGACAGGCGAGCGTCCGGAACGAGACTGCGTGCACTGTTCCAAACATCGCCAAGAGAACAACTTGAAGCAAACAAACTCCGGTGGGCGGCTCACCGGGTACCTAGATCACGGCGAAAGTAGTTTGAATTGCCAAAGTCGACTCCATGGTATATATGACCAGGTTGCCATTACAAGTCATGCATGCATGACTGACCAAACCATTGTCAACCAAAGTAAAACAAGCGTCCGGAAAGGTAAACGCCGAACAAACGACTTCCAAGTACATTTTAATTCTTCGACCCTATATCCTGCAGGCGAGCTTAAATAACCTCGGGATTCTTCAGTTCAGCACTCGGGGAAGAGAGGTGCTGCTGGCCACCACGTCAGTCAATCAAAGAGCGACCTGTTACGCACACTGCGCACCTCGTCTCGCGTGTACTCTTGTGTGGTGTCGATCTTGATGGAAATATTGTTTGTCGCGCGCTGATGAGATAGTGAGACCATGTCCTACACTATTTCTCAAGAAACTTACCTTTGATGTTCTCCCAAGGAAACTGTATGGCCTCTTTTGTTGCGTACCTTGGCTCGATATATCCTCGAGTTGAGTATCGCCCTTCGTCAATCCTTTGCGCACGTTCAGCGTGGCGAGGAGGGAGTTGCAGTACACTGTGAAACAATACATTAACAATAATTTGTTCGCTCCCGACGCAGGACGTACGTCGGCCAATAGTGAAGAAGAATGCGATGCAGATGAACGATTGTGGTCGCACAATAATCTATGACATGGTTGGAAACTAGCAATCGCACGGGACACGAGACAAGGCTTACGGATATTAGCGATGCGATGGCATTGAGACTGTCACACTGTCAGCGATACTATGCGCCTCGATCAATTACGAAACTGACCTGGTCAAAAGACCTGTGTTGATGCTGAACATGATCTGGGCCACGCTCGTCCTTCACCGAAAGCGATTCCATTGATATAGTCACTTACCAATTTGTTGATCGTTACGTCAGATCTGACGACAATATATTATATTCAATGTGCACAACGAGTGAATGTGTGGAAATACTCACCTCCGGAAGCCAGTTCGAGATTTCTGCAATAGATAACAGAGGCATATGGTTATGAGGACGTCTGCTGCGGCGCCGGCTGCAAAGATCGCCATTCCAAGATTCTGCGTGCGTCGTCAGCGGGCCGCTCATAGGACTAGGTTTACTCCGTTTACGTTGGTGCTAGAAAGCGCTGCATACGTTTTGATATGCGAACTACAAATCATGTATGAGCGAAACGCTGATGAGAACATGAAATAAAAACATACGTCTTGATACAGAAGACTACGTGGTGTCGTTGGTGTCAATGACGTTTACGGACAAAAATCGAGTCACACACCAAGGATGAGGGCTGTTGATAGAACGAAGTAAGTGTGGGGAAAGTGAGCTCGCAAACATGCGACTCACTCCATTCCAAGAGAACCGATGTCATCTACGGCAATAAGGGTTGAGAAATCAAGTTGCTCCCGAACAACACACAACTCACAACTAAGCTAGTGACAAATAAATTCTTATTGCTGACTGTGAGGATGTTCAATGACAGAACTAAGTCAGCGCGGGGTGTGAGCGTACGCTTGTAAACGCGCATCGCCAAGAAGGACTGAACGACCAATGCAGTTGATCCCTGGTGTGCATGGTGAGCTGGGGACGGGCAGTGCCGAGCGAATCGCATACATTGAATAAAATCTCGATCTTGGTTGTGTAACGGGTCAATGACTGTTGGCGATGGAAAACCATCACTTACGACCAGACTTCTGGAGGGGAATGAGCACATGGAATTTGTGAACGGGAACCCACTCACAAGATAATGTTATTGAGTTTTTCAAAATCTCCGAAGTAGGTGACCAGATACGTGTAGACTAGGGATGGATGAAAATACATACACCGGTGGGGGTGATTGTACTTACCCAGTTGCGTAATCAGGCCCTGGTGGACGGTGTCTGACACAAGAACGGTAGCAACCTGTAATGCAAAATTGGGACGAGGCAAAGAGAAATTGGCGTGAACTGACGAGAAGCTTGTTGTACCACGGGTCCGAAGGATAGTGAGTGTAGTAGTACCATGTCTGAACGACGGTGCCTGGCATATGCTAGATTAATAGGATGGAAATGGAAATGTATCAGTGGCACACACATCCGTACAGGCTATGGGAGACATGAGTGCGACGGTTGGGGGATACATAATGTGCCGTATACTCACATCGATGCGACGACGAGCCCAATCAAGTATGCACCCAGACTGGGATGAATGATCAATGACGGGCTGAGGGGAAGAGGGGGAGGCATACGTTTCATCCAAAAATGTCATTGTTGGAGAAAAAGAGTGGGACAGATGGGGGGAGAGAAAGGGAGGGGATCGCTGAGGTCATAACGGATGGATGCGGCTATTGAAGAGGAAATATTACAGGGCAAGGTCGAACGGTTGGTTCTGTGTGGGACCGGTTAATTTTGAACTTCGGAAAGGCACGCGATACATTGCAAAGACCGACCTCATCGTTTTTGCAATGAGCCGCGTGCGTAAAGGTATCAACCGCCATGATCCGTACCTCGGTGCTGACACCGATTAATTATGAATGTCAAGGCCTAGTTGCTCGTTTGCGGAGCCATCATAGCTCTGTCTGTCCACAACCCGACTGTGACGATCCGGCGAGAAAGTTCACGCAGATCGAACGCCTCTCAGGACGACTTGAACACCTCGTGTATTGTTTGAGCCACGAACAATATAACCGAATTGAACGACACCCACACTGTACCGGGCGTTGCCACGGATGTGGTCCTTTGTTGGTTATTTTGACAGAGATGATGGTGATTTGAGGTGATTTTCACTAATATCAATGGCAGACATGCATGCGAAGCACCCTCGCCATTCTGACAGGACCTCATTGTTATCGAGGTGCAGGTGGGTCTTCAGGACACTTGGGAAGAGCAGATTGCAAAGTGTCATTGGAGGCTGCCCAGTAAATCGTAACCAGGCAACGAGAATATGCAGGACCTCTGTAATGGGACCTGGCCTTGCAACGCAGCTTTCTTGGCAACGGCGCATTTGCTCAAGCTGAATGGGCGGGGTTCGTCTGGTTCGTCGGGGGGCGGGACATATTAACCAGTAGACGGTACATCCGCAGCCGGTTTCAGCGGAGGGATTCGAGCTGAGTCACGCCATATGTACACACTCAAAAAACTCGGGGCACACTTGCAAAGGAACAAATTGGAACAATCCTGCGATGAGCTTGAATCAGGTAGGCGCCACGGTGCAACACCTACTGTATGAGGTTTCCTACTTTCTCCAGAAGGTGGGTATGCTGCGGAAGACGGTGATGGTGGAGAGAATGTAGATTCTAGCCTTGAGTATTACGGAGTAACTCCCAGTTACCTAAATGTAGTCCAGGTTTTAGAGCAAGGCGCTCGCGGATTTCTTTCCTGCCACTGGCACAAAGAAAAACATTCCTTTGGCATTAGGCCAACTACAATCAACTCGGTTTGTCACGATATTGCGTTTCTCTTTTTCGCCATCGATGTCAGACACCCGCTTCGCCAGCCTCAAAACTGACCCTCGGTTCCGTCGCCCGAAAAAACACCACTCTAAGGTCATTCTAGATGATCGTTTCAAAGATCTTTTAGGAGACGAGGAAAAGGGTAAAAAGAAGAAGAGTACGAGGCAAACTGCTGGTGCGTGCACGTCATACAACGCTCCATCGACCGCTCGTTGACTTTAGACCACCCTTCGCGCCGACAAACAACAGCGAGAGTCGACAAATATGGACGAACGGTGTCGGAGACGCGGGAAAAAGACGATTTGCGGCGGTTTTACAAGCTCGAGGCGGAGGATGGTGGGGAGGATCCAGCTGTTGTGCCAACCATCGCCGACTATGCGCGCGGTGCCGTTCTCATGGAGTCGTCAGACGAGGAGGAGGAGGGCGGAGATCTACCACCCCGTGTTTCCTTAACGGATGGGAGCGGTAGCGACGGCGATGAAGGCGGCTTCGTCTCCCTCGGCGCTGAACCTAAGAAACTGGAAGAGGACGAGGACGAGGAAGGCGTTGAGATCGATCTCGACGAAAACACGATTGCTACCCTTGACGCACAGGTTGCAGAATACGCAAAGACTGTCCCGAACCGGGAAGAGGTTACAGACGTCAAGCAAACGAGAAGGCTGGCGGTGGTCAACCTCGACTGGGACTATGTTCGTGCTGTCCACTTGTACAAGATATTTTCGTCGCTCGTATCTCCCACTGCGCCGCTTGCATCCACCTCACACATCGAAAAAACGACGATTTCGACTAGCAGAGGGGGAGCGAACGTAGCCAGGGGACGAATACTAAGTGTCCGTGTTTACCCAAGTGAATTTGGAAAGAAGCGGATGGCCAGGGAGGAGAAAGAAGGACCGCCCACAGAACTTTTCAGGAAGAAAAATAAGAGGGTGGAGGATGAGGAGATTAATGAGAAGACGATCTTTGAGACAGGCGACGAAGCCGATTACGATGAGGATGCTCTGAGAAAGTATCAACTAGAGCGCTTGCGGTATGTCCCTCCTCCGTGTATCTTTCACCTTCCACCTTCCACCTTCCTTCTACTCTCCTTGTTTCCCGGCGGGCAGATCGATTGACGAACGTTAAGCACAGTTATTACTATGCTGTCGTCGAATGCAACACAGTAGAGGCTGCTGCTCACGTATATAATGAGCTCGAAGGAACCGAGCTAGAAAGGTCCGCGAACGTGTTAGATCTCAGCTTTGTCCCGGACGACATGACGTTTGACGATGAGCCTCGGTATGTCGCCTTCTGATCTTCCCAAGTCGACTTGGTCGCTGACTCGAGTTGCACGGTATTCAGAGATGAAGCTACGCAGGTCTCAAATGCGCCTTACAGGGCAGTTGAATTTGTCACTGACGTGCGTACACGTAGTGTTGTTGTTTACTACCCATTACATTTACTCGACATTAGGCCCTCCGCCACTCGAAAGTAAAACTCACGTGGGATGAAGATGACCCGGAACGGAACCATATCTTGCGTCGCCCATTGACGAAAAAAGAGATCGAAGAGGCCGACTTTCGTGCATACATCGCTTCTTCCTCGTCTTCCGAGGGAGGTTCCGAAGATGAGGGTGGCAATGAAGTAGAGTCGAAGAAGTCTGGGCGGCGTAAGGCGAAGGGCGAGGGAAAGAGCTCCAAGAATGCCGAAAGAGACAAACTCCGGATGCTCCTCCTTGGCGGAAACGATGATGAACTGCCAGAAGGATGGGGTAACGCATTCGACAACAAGGCAAGCAGGGGAGAGAAGAGCAAAAACGGAGGAGGGGAAGACAGCGATGTTGACATGGAAGTCACTTTTATGCCCGGTCTCAGCGAGACGAAGAACCCAGAGGAAGAAAACACGCTAGAAAGGTATCAGAGGAAGATGAAAGAGAAAAGGAAGAAGAAGAAAGAGGAGGCTAGCAAGAGGGGAGAGGTCGATGATGACGGCGTGTCGACGGAGAAAACCACCAAGTCGAGTTTGGACGACGAGTTCTTCGGCGTGGAGAGCGACAGTCAGCACGATGAAGATGAAGATGACGCACCCCTCAACCAGTCTAGGAAACAGTCCACGAAGCGCAAAAGACCCACTGAGTCCTCCAAAGCCGAACTGGCTTTGCTGGCAGCATCTGATAACCCCCACGGCGAGCCCGCACACTTCGATATGAAAGCCGTACTCAAAGCGGAAAAACAGGGCAAGAACAAGAAGTCCAGACACAAGTCTAAGAAACGCGACAAGGATGATGTGGACGACGGACCGGGGGAAACCCAGGACGATTTCGTTATCGACGTCAAAGATGATCGATTTGCTGCGATTCATGAAGACCACCGGTTCGCAATTGATCCTACCAATCCTCAGTAAGTCCTTTTTTTCTACCGCTTGCGGTATTTGCATGTTAACACCGACATCACTTTCTACCTACCTTCCAGATTCAAAAAGACCAAAAGCATGGCGGCGCTTCTCAACGAACGTTCGAAACGCCAAAAAAGCAATTCCCGCTCTGACCATCCTGTACATTCTCCAAGTCCCACACAACAGAACGGTCGTAGTTTGGAGAGTCTAGTGGAAAGCGTCAAGCGGAAGAGTACTATTGTTGATCACAGTGGATTGGGGAAACGGCGTAAGCTAAAAAGTTGAACGCAGCAGGAAATAAGTAGGCGCTAGTTCTGTTCCGATAAACTGATATTCTTGCCGCCTGCCGCAGACACCTAACTTCATGACCGAAACTAGTCTCGGTGGTGACGGACGGAGTTCGAAAGCAATGCAGGAATCGATTCGATAAGGAGACACGTGTATACCAGGCGACAATAATGTGTCAGAGATAAATGACCACGGCGCATCCTTCTTTCCATCAGTCTGATATCTAGCCTGTTTCCCAACGTACGCCAAGGGCCAAAGAATGATGAGTAGGTGGGCATGACAATTGAAAGCATGATACTGACACTGACAGGAACACAAGAGTCGAGCCGGAAGGAAAACCGACCTGCCTCGAGTAACAGTGACCAAAAGGAAGCGAGATCACTCGAAATCGATGGTCGAAATTTCATCATTTCGGTTGCGTTCCTCGCTGATGGCAAGCACGTCGTGGGCGGCGGCAACGAAGGGAGGATTTGACGTTGGCGGGTGGAGGATGGCCAGGAGGTGGGGAGTAATGTGGGTCGTGGGTGGGACTGACAGTGGCTCGGTGCCGGCGTGGAATGCGGGGAGCTACTCAAAAGTGACCGAGTGGAAAGCACACAACAGTTGGGTGTGTGCAGTCGACGTCTCGTCAGATGGGACGAGAATCGCGACCGGATCAAAAGACGAGACTCTCTGCGTTTGGTCGCTCTCCACTGGCCAACGACTGCTCGGCCCCTTCGAACACGACAGCTGCACATTGCGGCTCATCGTCCGGCTCAGGCAGCCGTTTGGGGCACTGTTGCTTGCACTCCTGGCGCGCGAGCAATACAAACGCGTCGCGACGGATAGTTTGATCATGGTCCGTGTCCGCGAGGAGACTTCGTTGACCGAATCGATTAACGGCATCCGTACGGTCAATACGGTAGTTGTACAAGAATGAGACTGCACCTTTCACGATGTATCAAAAGAGTGTTGTGGTATACAGGGATGATCCGTTCATTCTTCTTAATCCTATCCGAGACACGGTGGAATCGATTGTGAAGCGTTACAAGACTCAGCAGGGACAACGTCCGAAGACCCGTCAAGCCCAATCGCCTTTTGAGCCACTCAAACTGCGGAAGAACTCGGCATAGGCATGATCGACATCGAAAAGGAGCTGCAGGAGTGGATCGGCGGGAGAAACTGGTAGAACACGGAAGGTGACTGACCTGTCTCGATTGCTCCTCTGTGATCTCCTCCGAGGCTTTCATGCCATTAAGCGTTATCAACCTGCCGCAGCATCACGCGATGAAGATAGATCGGACAGACATGGCTTACCAACTAACCATCCGACTCCTTCCTTCCCAATCCTTACTGCCTTTGAACCTGGCATAGCCAGTGACGAGTTCTTGCAGGATGGGATGAAGCTGGTCTTTGGCACGAAGACGCAACTTCAAAGCGTCCATAAAAGTAATAAAATTCTACGAGTGGGATGATCGATTGAGCTCTGCTAGATGCGTTGCCAAGAAGGAGACACACCTGAGTCGTCTCAGCGATCCACTTGCCAGTCTCTGGACCAGCTTCGCTGGAGTGTTCTACCGTAGCCGGCACACCGACCTTGATGCGATGCAGCGCAGCTGGGGTGTCCATCTGAAAGATACCGGTAACCGGGTTGATCACACAAATAGAGCGATGGCTACCCACCCGATAACGTGTCATGAATTGCTCGATCGAGGGTACGGAGTCCTTGACGAGCTTGAGCATCGTCATGTACTGAGACAGCAGCCTCGTACACGCCGGTGAATATCTCTCTCACAAACACGAACCTTGGCACGCGATATTCACAGAATTGGAAAGGGGACTCACTCGGCAGCAGTGAGCGCATCGCGGACGTACGCTCGTTCGAGGTAGTCCAGCGCGACTATTATTCCGAATAGCGTAGCCAAAAGAGAGTATTTCTCTCGTTCTGCGTTCGTAGCATACAACCGGACCTCTTCATCGAGGGAGAGCATGATGGTGGTAGCAAGATAATCCAGGATATATTTCTAGGTTTATTTTCATAATTGGTATGACGATACTTAGCTAAGTCGGTCCAGGGTTGCGAAGGGTCCTCCACTGGCATCCATTACACCGAGGGCCGAAATGTCTGAGCTATTACTCACGAAACGGCTCCACATTTCTGGGCTTACGCCCTCGATCACACCAGCAGACCTTGAGCGCCGTTTGTCTTCATTCGGGAAGGTCAAGGCCATGGACGGCTTTGGCGCACGCGATGCTCTCGGGGATCCAAGAAAATTCGGTTTCGTGACGATGGAAATCGGCACAAAGGAGTTGGCAAAGTGTGAGGCTCGTTTTCCGTTCTACGTTCCAATTTTTCTGGACGTGTGATGAATCCACATCCTAGAACAGGATTCTGACTCGTCTGAAATAGGTTTGAACGTGCTCAGTGGGTCGACGTGGAAAGGAGCCAAGCTTCGCATTGGCGAAGCAAAACCTGACTTTCGGGAACGGTGGGCGTGTTTCTTTGATCGACCTTACGGCGCACGCTCAAACAACGTGACTACCCCAGACTCGCCCAAATCAACGCCAAGCCACCGCGACCCACTCGACCAAAACGAACGCGTGCCCGTAACCATGGCCATCCTTCATCCACTCTTCCGCTGACTCCACTCTCTGCCACTGCTGTCGCATCCACTCCAGGATGGATCGTGACCCCTTCCGGCCGTGTCGTTCGCCCGATGCGAATGAGGCCTGAGCGACCCTTGGAGTCGATGCATGGCGAGCTCATCGCTCCGAAGATCAAAGGTGTGAGTGGCAGGGTGAAGAAACGCGCCAAGCCACCGCCAGTACGAGCTCGTCGACGACTCATAGACCCCACAAAGTGGGACTCGGTGTATCTCAAAGGCGTGTTTTTGGACAATGTTGCCGTGCCATTGCTCACATCAAACGATGCACCTGAACCCCCTAGTGTGGTGAAGGACGATATGCCAGTTAGTATAGAAGCGTCGGCGCAAACGGCGGAACCTGCCACGAACCTCAAGGCCCTGTTCGCACCGAGGGAAGATGGTTTGTCAGATGTATTACTCCTTCCCTATTTCATTGCTGAAGAATCTTTTTTATTTCCAGCATCATTTTCTCTTCTCGATCACCTTGACCTTGACCTCGACCTTGACCTTGACACCGACATTCTTGGAATTAGTGCACTCTTCGGTGCATCACAAGAAGATAGACATCTGTTTGAACCGATCTCATCAACACTCAATGTCGTAGAAATCCCTGCCACAATAGCAACGACGAAAGCTCGCTCTCGAGTGACACTTGATCCTTCACTTCCCCTACTTTTCCCTTTACTAGATTCACTCCCACATGCATATACTTCTTCTTCCAACCCCGCGACTACGACCCGCCAGAAAGGCACTCCATTGTGCTTCCTGTTTCCATCGGCAACACGAGTTCGGGGTTTGCACCACCTTCCGTCAAGTATTACCTTCACCCGTTCACCTCAAGATACCCCTGAATCCATTCGTGAAAGGTGGGAAAAAGACAAGTCTTCGTTGACACACGAGTGGAAGAAGGCGTGGCGGGAAGCCAGAGGAAGTAGGAGAGGGAGAGTTGGAGCTGGGGGTGAGATTGGTGGTGGTTATTGAGGATGCGTCATTGGGTCCCTTGGCGGCCCGCCGCAAACGTGTGGAGGAGGCCCTGTGGTACAGTACACATCATCGCCGTTCGACTGCGGTTCGTCTTACTGGCTCAAAATCAGAGATCCGGGGGCATTTTTACATCCTCCCGCAGGCGTCAACTCCGGGATGCGTTCGTTATCCTTGGCACTTTCATTTTCTCATACTCGCGGTGCACCAGGATGTTTCACCGCAGAGTTTCGCTTATACGCGCGCAGTTTTCATGTGGATGAGTCTTGACGCACTTGCTTCTCGCTCGGCCGGACTGTCGAATTCTCCGCGCTGCCTTGATTCGTGTTCCTTTGCGGGCCCCTGACAGACTTGGAGCATACATTTTAGGATGCTCTCGGCGCGAGTTTTGCTCTCCGGAGGTTCCCGAAAGTCTGGTTCGAGACCATCGTTTCCGTTGCTCAGACGAGAACAAGTGTATAAATGGGTACGGTCCCAGGACTCCTGTCGCGATGTCAAATCCCAAGTCGAGATTGAGCCAGACCAGGTTAAACCCCGTGAAACGTCAAGAGGTCTGACAAACACTGCACATCCATTCGTTCTCTGTTGCTCGTTTCAGTATAATCCCCCGTTTCTCTGCGGCAATTAATTGACTGGCGCTTGAAACAGCGCCGAGTCAAGAATCACGCGTGGTAGAGGGAGCCTAACAACAAGAACTACCCGCACATGTAACCAGATCCTCGGAGACAGACCCTGCAATTCTTGAATATGATTTGGTGTTCAATTTACGTTGACAATCTGCTTAGATCTCTTTCCGGCAGCGATTGATGACAAAACACATTTTGGGAACATGCCACCAGCGCAGTATCATGATACGCCACACGACCGACTGTCGTGGGCACTGAACCAGACCGGAGGTACCGGTAAACCATCTGTACCACACTCAATTCCTGACTCATACCCTCTTGAATGTATTCCCCGTAGGGTCTTTTGTTGTTCCGCTGGTGCAAACGACCTATAAAATGCTGGGCTGGGCACCTGACAAATCGAGGTATTAATCAATCACCTTGTTTTCCTCTGAACATGGCGCCCAAGCAAACCCCACCTTTCCGTGCTGAGCATGTCGGCTCCCTGCTCCGCCCAGACTACCTCCTCGAAGCACGGAGAAAATTTGACAGGAAAGAGGTCACTCAGGAGCAACTGCGGGAGATCGAAGACCGTGCCATCGTAGGGGCGGTTAACATGCAGAGGGAAGTTGGCATCAAGAGCTTTACGGATGGCGAATACAGGTCGGTGAGCAGATTGTAGCCGAACTCCTTATTGACATCCCGTTCAGGCGACACATGTTTGTATCATTGTGATGAACGTAGTCAGCAGCTGATCGTGGGTAACAAGGTTCTACGATGGATTCTTTGAATATCTAGAAGGCTTTGAAGGTGCGACTGTCTTGCAATATGTCAGCGTGAGACCAAACTGATGTCAATCGAAGAGGTTCCTAATCCACCTTTGGAAATCTTCAAGGTAACTTGCCAATCAAACGATCCGGTCCGCTTCTACGATATCTTATCTCGTAACAGCTCTACGTTCCTGATATACACGCATTCACTGCCAACAGTAAGTGCATATCCATGGGTCAAGGGAAAGCCTGACGTCAACAATACTCTCCAGACACCAAGCCAGCATCTACGACGCTATGCACGGGCAAGATCAAATACGTTAAATCCGGCTATATCCCTCAGTTCGAAGCCCTCAAGCAGCTCGTCCATCCTGACGAGGTCAAAAACATCAAATTGACCTTGGCAGCCCCCGAGTGGTTCCACCTACGTCACGGTGCGCGCTTCTTCCTTCCCTAGTGCTCCGGCACGTCACTCCAACAACTCACGGAACCCTTCAGGAGAGCACGCATTCCCACCTGGAGTGTACGCTGACCGCGAAGCCTACTTCAATGACATCGCCCTCGCTTATCGACAAGAACTCGAGGTCCTGTACGCCGCCGGCTGCCGCAACGTCCAAATCGACGCCCCCCTCCTCGCGTACTTTTGCGACGTCGGGATGCTCAAGGGATTAAAGGACGAAGGCGATGACCCCGACGCCCTCCTCGACGCGTACATCCGGTTGTACAACAACTGCCTCGCGACGCGTCCGCGAGACATGACGGTCGGCCTACACCTCTGCCGAGGGAACTTTAG
The DNA here is from genome assembly GCA_038090735.1 of Xerocomellus amylosporus. Classification (NCBI taxonomy): domain Eukaryota; kingdom Fungi; phylum Basidiomycota; class Agaricomycetes; order Boletales; family Boletaceae; genus Xerocomellus; species Xerocomellus amylosporus. The sequence continues at coordinate 13,127 of JBBPNE010000135.1, read as the reverse complement.
GCACTCGATATATTTCTCGGAGGGGGGTTATGATGCGATCGCGGTGAAGGTGTTCAACGAGCTGAACGTGGACTGTTATTACCTCGAGTATGATACCGAGCGCGCTGGTGCGTTTCTCCAAGCTCTATTCTCATTCCTTTCTCTCTCTTTCGTACCGTCATGGAGGTAACTGACGCGACATTGACATTGCAGGCACGTTTGAACCCCTGAGACATCTTCCCAAGCACAAATCGCTCGTCTTGGGTCTCATCACCAGTAAATTCCCAGAGCTCGAAGACAAGGCACTCCTCAGGGAACGTGTGTTCGAGGCCGCACGCGTCGTTGCAAGCGGGTCGGGAGAGACCGTGGACGAAGCGTTGCAGCGCATCTGCGTCTCCCCCCAGTGCGGTTTCGCGTCGCACGAAGAGGGCAACTTGCTCGGCGCGGACGACATGAAGCGAAAGTTGCAGCTCGTCAAGGACCTTGCTGCTAGCATCTGGACGGATGCGTGATCATGATGAAGTGAGCTATGGACATCGTAGTTGAATCGAGTGAGAAGCTAGTCATATATCTATATTCCCCCTTAGAGTCGTATGTATGTATCCCACAAGCGTAGCAGTCGAGTGCCATCGCAAAAGATCCTGACATTCATGATCCGAACAAGTCGTGAAATAGTACTCTACGGCCGGAAACCCTGTTGCCAGTACAATGGCTCTCTAGCTCTTTCTTTACTTATCGTCAATTCGTGAAACCAAATCATACGCTAACGCTCATTCCCGACTCCCCTCCTCGCTCTCATACGCACTCAACAGGTCATCGTACCCCTCATCGTCCCCCTCCTCAGCACCACTATCCCTCATACGTCTCGCCTCCTTCCTCAACCTCATCTCCTTGGACAACTTGCGCACAAACGGTGGTCTCGACACTACCGGGCCCAGACCCTCCTCCAGACCCTCCTCCTCACCGATCCCCCCCGAATAGCTCGCCGTCTTGGGGGTCGTCGCCAACTCGTACTCACCCGGCCACTCGGGCGCCAAGCTCCGCTGCCCCGGACTCGGCGTCCGTTGCTCAGCCGTCCCCTGGACCGTCCCTACCGGCCGCAAACGTAAGTTCCCTGGTCGCGGCGCGTACCGCTTGGACCGCAACCTTACCGGCGCCTTCCCCGAAGGCGTCCGCTCCAACGACAACTCCGAATCCCCCGGCTCCGACTCGGACGACGACAACATCTCCCCATGACTATCCCTGTCGGGCGTAGCCGGTACGGGGAGCGGAGGCGTTTTCTTCCGCACGAGGAGTCTGCTCTGTATGGGACGTTCGAGCGGGGCGGCGTTCACCTCGCTAACCTCGCTTAACGTCGATATCGAGCTCGTCGCGATGTGTCCTCCCCCGGTGTACCCCCCATTGACGATGCGCACGACGCCCGGGCCGGGGGCGGCTGACATGAGCGGCGTACGCGGGATCGGCGGGGACGCTATCGTCGTGGGCGAGTCAAACCCCGTCGTCATCCCCGTCATCGTCGAAGCGCTTGAATGAACCTGTTCCTCGAAATGCCGCCATCCACGCTCCGACGCCGTCTCCATATCTTCCGCCGTCACACTCCCGTTCGACAACGGATGCCCCGAACTACGTCCCACGCCTGGCAATGGTGCATTCCAAGGTAAACGAGGCGATCGCGACGCCAGCGCCATCGGCGACACCGACTTGCGATTCAACGGGACCTTCCGACTCGTTGCTGCCGCCGACCCATCCGACTCGTGATCCGAGCGTGGTCCCGTACCCGCGCTCCATGCGTGTGGACCTGAAAGCGGATACGCCGACGACGACGTGGAAGAGATAGATTCTTGTTTGAGCGCGTGGCGATTCTTGGTGGCCAACAACACGTCTCCCCATTGGTCAGGCCCGCCACGGGGCTCTGGCGTTCCATCTTCCGAATAGGCCGACGAGTGGGATTGTGGCTGGGGGGACTTGTTCGTGATGAGACCGCGTGAGTTGAGCATGAGCGGCCTGGGGACGCTCTTGGGCGCCGAATGAGACGATGGGAATGTAGTAAGAGAAGTAAGCGAGGCGCCTGCCCGATGTATAAACGACGATGCACTCGACTCGGTGTCGGAGTCCCGAAGTGGAGGCGGCGTGGGGTTGACGTTTGGACTAGAAGGTGCGGTGGAATCTTGTCGACGAGGTTGAGGAAGAAAACTTTCCCGAGGGGAGCGGAAAAAGGCAGGTCGGGGTGGGTCCAGGTTGGCATGCTCGCTCTCGCGTGGTGTCCCGGGCAACGATCCCCTTCGGTGACTCGGTGCATCTGTGCTACTCGAACCTGGCCAGCGGCTCTGCCTCGGAGCGGTTTCGCTCGCAGTACTTGGAGGCGTCGATTGTCCAGGCGCCACGGGTCTGGAGGTTGCAGAGGCATTGCTCCCTTTGCGTACACGCCACGCATCGAGCGCTTTGGCACGCCAGTTGGTGCTAACTTTTGAAAATGCAGCTACCGTGTCCGAGTCTTTTAATTTTCCTGCATAATTCCATAGACTGGCCTGCGAGGAAGCTGTCGACGTCTCGATATCGTTTTCCTCTGGAGGGGTCGGCGAGTGTCGCGCAGACGAAGGCGAAGGCGGCGACGGCACCTCGTCCTCCATCGAACTCTGATTCGTAATCCCCCTCCACACCGTATTCGCAAGCCTCGACGTCAATGTCGGCGCAGCAGGCGTCTCCGTCTCGTTCCCATCATCATGTTCCTCCGTATCGTCATCCTCTTGCTCTTCTTCTTCTTCTTCCACCTCTTCCTCCTCCAGTTCTTCTTCCTCCGGACTCCCATCCGCAACTTGGTTCGTAAAGCCTTTCCACATCTGCTGTTTAATCCGCGTTCCGAACCCAACATTCTCCCGCTCCCGCGCGCTCTCTCTATCCCGCGTTTCGATCCGTTTCTGAGCGAGATCCGAGGCCGTTTGAAGGATCCGATCTATACCGCCCGCCGCGTCGATCGGGTAGGACGTAAGGAGTGCGATGCCTTCCGTGAAAGCGTCGCTAAGTTCCCAAGGACGGAGGGGTGAGGGTGGTGGAAGCGCGGTGTGTTCCTGTGTCCAGAGACCCGGGGCATTCCGCTTTGGTTTGCCGAGTCTACAGCACATGGGAAGGAGTGGATGGACGATTAAGGCAAGTGGGTCGTCGCTAAAAGCTCGACACGTACCTAAAAAGAGGAGTCCGAGCCCGGACGAGAAGGGCGGTACATATATCGACGAGGTATTCGAGTTTCGGGTTGACGTCGCGCGTGCGCATCGGACACGCAAAGAGGACGTCCCAGATGGGGAACACGGAGGACAAAGGAAGAGTCTGTGCTAATAACGGCGCGAGCCAACGACTAACCAAGAAATGTGGGCATGAGAATTTTGTTGAAGAGACAGATGCTTACTATGAGTAGTGCGGAAGGATGGGGTCCAGTCCAGTCGCATGCTGTCGTGGAAATGGCGAAGCATTAGTGAGTGACGCCAAAACATGACGAGTGCGCAAGCGCCAACTGAGAGAAAATGAACATAAGGCAAACACGCACGAGACTCGTAGCCAAATCCCCATCCGCCCACCTAATACGCTCGCTCAGTTTTCGCGTCCAAATTTTTCCCCCTTCCTCTTCCTCCATCTCTGCAATCTCTCCCACGAGCGCCTCAAATATCCAAAACGTGTCCGCTTCAGCGTGCGCCACGTCATCTTCATCGGTTTCCCCGACGATTGCGCTGTAGAGTGGGATGAGCAACCAAGGGACGTGCGGCGATTGGACAGCCGGGTTTAACGAGTTGTGGAGATAGAGAAGGCGTAAGAGGGCGGAGAGATGTGCACGGTGTGCGGGGGGTGCGTTGTACGCCTTGGAGGGGAGGAGCGTCGTCGGGTGACGCTGACGTCGAGGTGCGAGCGGTTTCGCTGCCGGTGGTGGTGGTGGTGATGATGATGATGCTGGGTCTGAACCGTTAAAAACCGTCTCGAGACGGATTTCGGGGGTCTCGCAGATGTCACTGTCGCCTTTGAGGAGCGACAGTCGTTTGTCGAGGTTGGACGCGCATGAGATATGGATGCTGTCAGGCGCGGTAGGGTCCAACGGGCATTTACCCGAGAGGGTGCTTTTCGGTTCGTTTTCAAGAAGGACAAACAAGTCTGGGGAAACGCGGAAGAGGGAATCGGATATTCGGGCAAGGAGCGCGTCGGTCGGGGAGAGAGGGTCGGTTGGAGAAGGTAGGGAGGCGATAGGGGCGAGTAGACGACGGACGAGGTCCTGTAGCATGGGTAAGCTTGTCTAGTTCATAGAGGTCTTGAAAACAGGATGGAGCAAGACGCACGTAGTAACTGTCTCGTTGTTTCTGGCTCTCCTTGGCCCACATCGTTTTCAGGATTGGAAGGGTACCAAATAACAACCTGTCCGACGTTCATGCTAGTCCGTCACTTATAACACACGTCCATACAACACTCACCGCCATATGCGGGGTCGTACCCATGGTGGATCATCGGGAAGACCTATCGACAAAGAAACATCAGTCCACCGTCCTGAATCCGACCACGTGCGGCTCTCAAAATCAAAATCCAGGAATGACGTACCGCGTGCACATATCTCGCGCAAACGTGGAAGATCCACGATAGGCGACGAGCCGGGATCCACGCGCAAGATCTCCGAAATGACTTCGAGTCTATACAAACGTGTTTTAAAGAGTGGTTCACGAAGCTCGGGTAGACAGGTAATCTGAATGAGACGCACAGATCTTCCCTCCGAGGCCCAGGAACCCACTTGACGCCATACGTTTGTGCAATGTTGACGAGATACGCGTCCATTTTCGAGGCGGTGGGCGGTGGGGAGGACAGGATTTGCTTTATCTGTGTTTCAAGAACCAACCGACAGGTCAGTGAGACATTCCAGCGAAACAAATGAAAGGGGTTGGCCGAAGGAGGATATGCTGAGGAAAAGAAAAGACCTACGCGTGGAGAGACGTGGAAGTTATTCCGACTCGCGGATACCGTCTGAGAAAATGCGGGCCCTAACCGTTGTATGAGGATCTCCCTCACCGCGTTCAGGTCTTCACAGGGACGCAATCAGGTACGAAAACTCTGGAACCGAGAACAATGAATGGTACCTACCTTTGGATTCTGTGCTCGATGCTGCGTGTATGATGCTCGCTACAGCCTCGGCCAGAACGGGGCTCAAGCGTGGCGGCTTCCTAAACGATGACCAGGGTCAACCCACCCAAACGCCCACCACCGCAACCATCAGTCACCAATTTAGACTCATAGTAACCTCTGACTACTCACCCCATACGACCACCCCTCAGTGCGCCGTCCCTCTCCCTCCCCTTCTCCACCTCCCTATCCCCTTCCCCACTCACATCCTCCACCAGGCCCAACCCAACCAACCCCAGCTCCCCAACCTGACTCCCCACCACACCCACCAACATCTCCAACTCCTCCAACAAATCCGCCATCATATCCTCCTGAATCAACGTCGCCGCTTTGGCGCGTGCGAGGGCGAGGTGACCTTGAGAGAGGTACGTGGCAATGTCGCGTCGCGTGAGTTGACCATGGGAGTCTTTGCGTTCTTGGAGCTGGCCAAGGCGTTGAGAGGTCGTCCGGAGGAGGATCTGTGTGTGGCCCGAGGGTGTTGGATGGTTAGGACGAAGTGGATAAACGGGTAAGCATGGACTTGCCTTGAACGCGACCGGATCCCAGCTTTCCATTATGCCGATAGTACAGGCGCGCGGATGTAGGAAAAAGGTAAAGGACGGGCAGTTAAAATCGTAGTCGGCAGTGTTTGTCGTTACGGTCAGACACTGCTACGATTCCTACGAATGCATCAAACGTCCACACAAATTTGTGGATGAGTCACTGAAACGACCGGCATCCACGGAATCTAATTTGCCCATCTGGGCAACGCCGGCTACCAAGTGGACACGCCGACGTCACTGTGATGCAAGTTTCGATTCTGATTGCAATTCTACAAGTACATGTTGCAAGATATCTAGTGCTATTGTTCGTGATGGTGGACTACATAACTTAGAATAAGAAAAATGTCACTGATACAAAAACAGCTACATAAAATGAGCGGGAAGCTGTTTTGACAGTTTCGCTCGACGGGTCGTAGGACTCCATTCAGCGCTTTGCATCTCTCTAGGAGATGAAGACAAGGGCATCATCGAGAGGTGTTTCGAACGCCCTCGATGATCTCCGAAAGACCGTACATCCCCAACGCTAGGTTCAGAACTGAATAATTGATTCCGAGGGCTTGCAGGCGATGGGGTAGAGTAAGAATGTGAAGGTGGCGTTTGAGGATGGGATGTAGATGCACTGGCGGCGAGAGGGCGTGGGATAGATAATGCGAGCGAGGGGCGGAGGTCAGGCCCGCTGCCGTGTTTGAATGCAGGAAGGGAGCGGTGTCGATCAGGCATTGAGTGAGGTGCGGAGAGAAATTGTTGACCAGTGTGCGGCAAGGGTGGCCTTGTCGACTGCCGGCGCGGTGGGTCTGGCAAGGTCGACTGACGCTGGGATCCCGACGACTGGGGATCCGATGGTTGACCAGCATGAACCATGGTAGGCAACACCAGCGGCCGAGGTGGAACACTCGTATCAGTGTTCGAGCCCTGCACTCCGACAATCTCATTTATTTTTTCCCTCCATAAAGAAAGGGAATCTGTGGAACCCAGCTCGGGATCGACACCCGAACGGTGCTTAGGGTCCACAGCAACTGGAATGCGCGACTGGAGATAGACCACGACTGCAAAGTAGGTCGAGTAAAAAGCCACTGTTGACCAAAATAAATAACCACGCCGCTGTAACAGTGGTGGGCACTGGGCTTACATATGGCAGGTATGATCCAACAAGCAATCATGGTATAGACACCGATGAGTTGGCAGACACCATTGTCAACTGGAGCTACGAGGAGTATTTGGTCAAGCCCATGCCATGCGTAGGAACATTAAAGGACTCACTTTGGTCAGGACATTGAATTTTGGGACTCCAATAGGTAACAGCTGCGGCTGAGCCTGTGAAGCAACGAAGTGAGCTTGACACTTGACACTATCATTACTAACTTGATACACACCGACTTGCAAAACGAATAGAAGGAGCAAACGCGCTGTGTCCAACCAAATACGAAATTGAACGAGGATACTGGACACAAATGATTAGCAATTGAGTCAGGTTGTGCAGAAGAGAGACGTACAGCATGGGTAACAACATAAGGGTGGTGGTGTTCGTAAGAATTAATAGAATCATCAGCGAATCTAGCTGCACGTTAGACACCAGACAAGATAGCAAGGCAACGAGACGTACGACTGGTTTGATCAGACACACTCCACCGAGCAAACATTTCGACGGACAGCAAGACAAGCCACAAGAAACTGAACAACATGGTGATCGCTATAGGGCAATATAAGCTGATGAAAAAATAGGTGTCATAGAGTGTTCTCACTGAAAGTGACTGTACGGATTCTAAAGAAGAGTGGGAATGACTCCATGGTGCGGGGTGTGATGGTGAAGGGTGGGCCAAGATCTCACAGAGACCACCAGTAGACTGACCAGCAACCGCCTCCAGAGACGGGGTTAAATACTGGACGGGAGGAAGTGGACCGTCCATGGTGCTGTTATATGAGTCGCTGTGGACAATCACCGCTTCGCTTGTCTTTTGTTCTCTTTTCGACCATTGTTCGGCATAGCCAAATCAGGATAATGAGCCCCTGAAGCTTTGAAGGACCTCAACTTCCCCTTCCACCTCGAGCCTCGGGGGACTCGGACCTCGCGGAAACCACCCAGTGAGTCCCTACTTGACAGCGAACAAGCACTGGATAATCCCCCGCAACGAACGAGGAGACGACCTTAGACTAGTTTGGTGCGTGTGAACTCCCTCAGTTCGCTACAGCGGCTGCGCGAGACATTCCAAGGTCTCCCTCTCACCACATAGACCGTATCGCAAACTACTGATGTCCACCTCGATCCAACAGGGATCGACTCGGCCTTATCTCCGCCGAATAAGGCTCGCACTCTTGTGCTTCTCCGTGGGCGCTAATGCGTTTGTCCCATTTCCAACCGGTGGAAGCAAATCAACGCTGATCTATACTGTCCACCAGAATATGTGCTGGAGGCGTTTTCTGCTTTCCGATCATTTCGCCAGCATTGGCGACACACTTGAAGCTCACACAACCGCAATTGACCACCATTGCCCTTGTGTACGCTCCACCTCTATCCCTTCCGTTTTCGCCTGCTTATTACGCCCACATACAGCGGTATGATGGGGCAATATCCATTTGCAGCTTTTGTCGGCAAGATCCTTGATTACTATGGCGCATGGGCGTGCTCCTTGATTTCCGCCTGTCTCTTCTCGGCCGGGTTTGGCCTATTCGCCAACGAGATATCCAAGACACCAGACGCCATCACCCAACCCTCCACTTCTACATTCCACAACCTCGTCATATTTTTCTTCATCGGTGGACTGGGTACAGTATTCTCGTACGCACATCCCCATATCCCACCTCGCGTGCATTAACGCCCCCATGGAATGATAGCTACTTTTCATCCGTCTTTGCTGCCTCGAAGAATTTCCCAAACTATATTGGGGCAGCAGCCGGGACAAGCATGGCCCTCTTTGGCCTCTCACCCACATTTCTCTCCTTGCTCGCTTCCCGATATTTTTCATTCCCCGATGGCGAGATCGACGTCACGCATTTCTTGCGATTCCTCGCTATACTCTGTGGGTGTATACACCTCGTAGGAGGTCTCACCATGCATATCATTCCCTCGGACCCCAAGGAAGAATCCAACTCGGCCATCATCACATGTGACCCGGAAGTACCAAACGAACGTACCGCGCTGCTTCCGAACAAGACCAATGGGAACGACGATGGGTGCGACCAAGTTCAGGTCGACGTCGTTTCCATCTCCGACGATTCCCCAGAGCCCAAACAGAGCGTACTGGATTTGCTATCGGACCGCAATTTTTGGGCCCTCGTGTTTATCGTGTTCGTCGTCCTCGGATCTGTAAGTGGCTCGCTGGCACATTCGTTCCTAGTCATCTTCATTGATATATTGGACAGTGCGAGATGATCATTTCTAACATCGGCACCATCGTTCTCTCCCTCCCGAGTCAAACCTACATCATTCCCGCTTTCGTCGACACCCCGTCTACTGTTCTCATGACCGCGACCCAAGTCCGCGTGCTCTCCCTCGCGAATACGCTTTCACGGCTCCTTATTGGGCCTCTCGCGGACATTGTTTCGCCCGTGCCCTCTCGCACCATAGACGACAACCGTGGCTTCCTCAGGCAGCATCGTATAAGCAGAATCGCATTCCTGACGTTCTCCACAGCTGTGCTTGTTTCCACCTACGCTTGGATGGCCGTCGGCGTCAGGGAACAAGCAGGCATTTGGGCATTGAGGTACGTCCCCCTTTCTCCTTCTGTCCCCGACTAGATCCGACTACGTACGGTACGATGCAGTCTTGGCGCAGGTCTCGCGTATGGCTGCGCGTTCACTGTCCTGTACGTCCCCCACCTTTTTCTCCTCGTCTGCAATCGCTAACACACCACACCGCCACACCCTCCACAGCCCCTCCCTCGTCTCGTCTATCTGGGGCCTCTCTAACCTGGGCCGCAACTACGGTATTATCACCTATGCCCCCTTCCTCGGCACCCCCGCCTTTTCGTACCTCTACGCCTTCATCTCCGCCGCACACGCCTCCGACGCGGGCTCCGAGTCCAACCAGGCCGAGGTGTGTCACGGACCTGCGTGTTGGACGTTGACGTTCGAGGTGAGTGCGTTGGCCGCTGCGCTGGCGTGTGGTGCGTCGGTGTATTTGTGGCGCGCGTGGAAAGGGCGGGTGTGAGTCCGAATGTTTGTCGCAGCCGTGGAGCTGGTGGGGTTCCACGCCGTCCATGATGCTATCCCAACCGACTATGCCTATCGCTGCTACTAGAGACACCCTATGATTGCAATCGTTGGCACGTTGTACATTCTGTTCGTTGCATGTTTATGTTGGGTGCGAGGGAGGGCTCGGTTGTCGCAAAAATATTTCAGGACCTCGGAGAATGCGCGAGGGCACGAACTGCAAGAAGTTACAAGATGCCGAGTTGCTCCTCGAGGACAACGTGCTTGGCATGCGTATATGAGCAGATAGCTCCTCAACGAGCTGCTTAAAGTGTCTCCGCAGTCTGGACACCAAGTTCATCGCGAATTCGGCTCGACCAAATTCGCGGTGAACTTGAGTCCGGATGGCCTTTGAAGCTTGTGAATCGGCATGATGTCACTTGGTGATAGCGACCCTGCCAGACGCTTGTTGCGTTCTGGAAAGAGATGGCAGCGAGTTCAAAATAATATGTCCGACAACGAGACCAGGACAGGTTTAGCCTACGAGGTTTAGAACTTACGAACAGTGCCATCGGAACTCCGACGCTCAGCTGCAACTGCAGTACAGTCTACTACTTATCGACAACAAGTTTTACTATGACCCAGTCTGGTGACCAGACTGTCTATGAGGCAAGGACTAACTATGACCCAGGAGGCTGGTCCCGCCGTGGTTGGTGGCCCAAATGCCAAACAATTTTTTCTACCCCTCATCTCTATGCCAATGTCGACCAGTCCTGACTCCTTTGGATAGCGGCTGCCGTGAAAGACTCAGGCTTGATAATGCCGATCGATATACCACACTGGATGCTGAATTCCATAGGTTCAGCCGCATCTTCGAGTTGGCGTTCAATATGGCTGTGTCGCCAGCGAACGTCAAGTACTCCTCCACCTTTTCTCCCCAGTGCCCGGGCGTGGTTCGAGACCGTACGCTCGATTTTGGCGTTGTATCCTCATCTACGATCCCTGGACCCACGGCGAGAATCTAAAATGACCAGATCCCTTCTCTTCTCCTCCCTCGTCCTCTGGTTCTGCCTTGCCACCTTACCAAGTCGAACATTCGCAGAACCCAAGACCGATGCAAAACATCTCGGCCCGCTCTTCAACGATCACAAAAGTACCTCTATTCACGGACAGGGCGTCCACGAGAAACGCAAGCGTGGTGGGCGTGATTATCTCTTGAAGCGTTGCAACGCTTCTGAGCATTCCCATGGTTCGAAATCGCCAGCAAGTTCGCAAGCTGCGCCCAATACAAAGCCTGTTACTCCCAGCGAGTCCAAGAAATGGGGGTTGGGGTGGCCCAATGGCGACGCTTCATACCTTGGGAATTTCGCCCGCCCGAGAGTCCGCTAGTTCGAATATTCATTTCAGGTGTCTGTGCGTGCACTAACGGTATTCTTAGCATATATACATGGAGCCCATATGTGCCTTCTGGGTCGTCTGATCTTGGATTGGAGGGTATTCCAATGCTATGGGGATGGGGTCAGGTAGACGATTTCAAGAGAATGGTCGTTCAAGGCTACGCAACAAAAGTTCTCGGGATGAACGAGTATGTTCACGACTTCTTTGTGTCGCAGTTCTGATACGACCACCCTAGACCAAATGAGCCTTCTCAATCGAACATGAGCCCGCAAGACGGTGTCTCGTTGTGGAAGCAGTATATAGACCCGCTCAAATCTCAGGGATACTATCTTATTTCCCCGGCGTGTTCAAACGATCAAGCAGGCCTTGATTGGATGAAATCCTTTGTCGAAGGGTGCACCGATTGTACGGTGGGTTTTTCTACCACCGCCCCAGTGAAGTAACATCTGAACCTTGTAATGACAGATTGACGCCATCGCGTTCCATTTTTACGGTACCGACCCGAAAGCATTTGTTGAATACGCCACGACCCTGCACGAAACATACAACAAACCTATATGGATCACCGAGTTCGCAGATCAGGTAGGGACTTGGGGCTTCCATTCACCCTACAACCAGAGTACCGACGATGCAATGCTTGACGTTGCAGAATTTTAGCGGTAGTGGCGGTCAAGCCTCGATGTCTGATATTTATACATTTCAAAGTGCGGTGGTTGGATTCGTGGAGAATACGCCCTGGATCGAGGCCGCCTTTCCGTTTGGTATGTTGGATCTCGTCCGACGAACACTAGCGACTGAACTCGATGTCTAGGAGTGATGCATGACCTGCAGGGAGTCAACGAAGGGAACTCGCTGTTGACCGTGGACGGATGGCCAACATCGCTAGCATATAATTACTTTGGTTAAGTGGATGTCACCCGCAAAATTCGAGCTGTATACCACTTCTCGCTTTGTACTCAAATCAAGTGTTCAGTCCCGTAGCTGCAAGCGTGTGAAGTAATTCTCTAGCTTCGGGACAGGTGACAGTTACGACAGTGACTCGTAAGGGCGAGCAGGTGATGAAGTACAATTAAGTGGGTCTCACTCAACTAGCCGGTCGTACTAGTAGGCCCATCGGGTGTTGTGTGACCTGTTACCGTGGAGAAGCATTATGGCATGCCGTACCTGCAGTGGCGAAAAGGTCCGAACACCTGTACGGAAATCACAGGGACTAGGCCCCCGGAACCGTTCACTTAACCATCCGGAACAGCCCAGGTGATGTGTTTGGTACACATATAAACCGGGCAGCGTTCCCATCCTTTCTCTCCTCATTCCCCACTTTTCCCGCCCACTGGTTGGTCTCCCTCTGTCCTCCTTCGTCGTCCTCCCTTTCATTCCGTCCTCCTACTTTTCCTTTATCTTTTATCAGCTATTTTTCTGTTCTCTATCCTTTCTCACTCTCCGTTCTTGTGGTCTGATGCTGGTATGGTGTTGTCCTTGATCTCAAAGTAAGTCTGTTATTCCTATGTTCCTTTGTACTGACGAATTATCCTATCCAAGTGCTCCTGCAAGGAAGCTGTATCGAGATACTGCAAACCCGCCCCCGTCTAACCTTTCACCACCTGTTATGCCACTCGAGGGTATGGTATGTACGGTGGATGACTGATAATCTACGATACTGACTCCTGGCGTCAAAGCATGTACTAGGGAACTATAACTTGATTTCTGCTGGACGGGTATAGACAGTAGGTTCAATTGACTATTGCTGTGTTCGTGATTAGTGGTGTGGTCTTCAGTGATAGTGAAACGACCCAAAAGGCAGCAGCGTCCTGGTGGTGCTCTAGGGAATCGTCGTCAAGCAAACAACCTAAACAGGTGACAGCGTCAACTGCACTCTGAAGGATGCGTCAAGGGATACTAGCCGAAGGCACTTGCAATCGGTCTAGGAGTCGT
>JBBPNE010000134.1:0-47747 GCA_038090735.1 Xerocomellus amylosporus | reverse complement strand
AGAGTCAGAGCTTGATGAGGTACCAGATGAACCCGACTCTGAGGAAGTTGGTGGATCAATGAGCATATGGGACTCGGAAACAATGGAAGCCAGATAGGCCTGGAAGGCCACCTCAGCAATCAATTGGCGCTCAGGCTTTGTAGGCATAGGAAAGGATGTGTTGGGGGTGAGTGGTTGTGAGTCAGATGAGCGAGTTGCAGCACTGATGCGGCATCCACGTAATTTAAAACTCCGACACGCTGACGCCCGAAAACGGTCCTCAAATCGACCTCAAATCGAGGTATGTCAGGATTCAAAGCCGTTCTCGGCGATTTCGAAAGTCCAAATCCATTTCGAAATCGACCTCGAAATCGACGCGAAATCGACGCCGATTTCCATTCTGAACTACCCTAATGATGCTATGACGAATTTGCCAAAATGCCTTCTTATGATCATGTGTCTAGGGCAGCATGCCAGCTACCTTTTTTTGGGTAGTGGTTCGATCCAGTACGTCAAACAGTACTTTCAACCTGGACTCCCTGCTCGTTTTGAGTCGCCTGCACTGCCTCGGCTACATTGCCACCCTTCCGTTGCGCCTGTGCGACGATTTCGATCACGCTCGCGAGTCCTGCTTTCCATGCGAGTAGCCGCTTCTCGAGAGCTTCCCATTGCTCCCGCTCAAACTTGCGTGCGGAGGATCTGTATACATGGAGATTTTGCGTCGTTTGGGAGAGTTTACCAGAAATAAGACCGGTTCGAATGACTGATGATAGATCACACGGTCGTCAATGCACTTCCTTTTGGGAATTTGATTCGTCTTACTGTCTATGGTCCACTCCTCAACTTGAGATGTGTCGATTTGCAGTGTTGACGCGATCGTCGAGTATGGAAGATCCCGTCCAATGTGGTCAGATGCGAGCGAAGAAAAGGCGAGCAGGCGAATTTTGCGTTCGAGCTGTGATCTTTCGAGTTCTGCAAACGATCGAGACTTTTTTTTGAGCGGAATGGACTCCTATCACGTGAAAAGAACGTACGATAGGTATCGAGAACGGCGGAATGGCCATCGGCCCATGCGCGAAACTCGGGAAATCCGGTCTTCAGGAATATCTGGAGAAGAGGGAATAGCTCGTGGTCTCGCACAGCGATGATAGGATCGAGGTTGTACAATGTATCGAAGTCAAAGACAGTCGGTATACGAAGGGCCGCAACGATCGTGTCGATAGCTGCCGAGCGAGATTCCGGGGAGGAGGACGGGAGTGTGTGTACGAGTAAAATTCGATATTCGTAGGCGGAATCCCTGTGCAGCGGTGGTGAGGGCAAGAACACACCAGCGGAAGAACACTCACGCTTTGCCGGCTTGTGTAAGCGTGTCGATTATGGTTTTCAGGAATTGGCTCTTCTCCTCGTCAGAGACCTTCCATTCCTTGAGCCATCGTTCGACGTCAGATTTTGTTAGGGCGAGAACATCAAATTCGCCGTTGGCTGCTGCAACCTGGAAAAGGGTGGTAGATATTGGTAGCCGCAACGCAGAGGTCCGTGGGGCAGCGTTGAATAAATTGGATAATCTGAATCAAGGTTAGTAGAGCGCACGCAGTATAATCACAGAGAATCTCACATGCGATATTTGACCGATGCGCCATTAGAGGGCGAAGACGAGATTGCGTTGAGCAGATAGACTACATGTTGTCTCGTTTCCGACGAATCGACTTGCCACAGAGTGAATAGATGTGAGTACACGAGGTTGAAGAATCCCTCGATCTCTGTTGCGTTGTCAGCAGGGAACGCGAACGATCATGACCATACATACCCTGGTCAGTTCCCTGACCTACGCCTTTGGTGTTTTTCAGTACAAGCTCGAACGCTGCTCGTCGTCTGTTCTCATCAAGTGACGCGCCCTCGGTCTTGATGATATCTTGGAGTGACTGCAAGAGCGCGGCGCGCTCCTCGTTGGGGATGCCCCGCGCAGTGTACCCGAGCAGCTCTTGCAGCTGCTCCTCGAACGTTCCCTCTGCAAACACCGAAACCGAGTCTGATGGCGACATTTCGGCTTGTGTAGTAAATTTATCAACTCTAAGTCTCGATGATATGGATTGCAACATGTGCAAACAGCGCCACGTGGTCATCTATCCCAGAAAGGTCCATGATCAGAACGACTATCTTCTGATCTCGAAGTAATAAGCCTGGCTGAGGGAGACTACCAGAAAGGTGGGTTATTCTTCTATACTACTCCGTGGCTCATCTGCCAGTGAATAGGAAGACGTTTGGTGAATGTCCGCATTTCACAACGTCAATGACCCTTCTGCGACGCGCACAACACCAGTGAGAATCAAGACGAGAGACCTGGTGCGCACACTTGGATGTTTCCACGAGCGCCGTATGTTCTCCATCTATTCCAAGAGCGATGGGATCCCTCCCGCCCTCCCATTGACGCCTTTGACCAAAAGTTCCGTGTTCCCTGTGAGATCGGTCGCAGTAATTTGAGGCCAATAATGTGCGTAGTCGGTCAAACTCCTAATCCCGGAATCCGAAGCTGATAGCGCTGATCGCTTTACTGCCAGGCACAAGACTCTCCATCGGGAGTTGCGTGGTATATAACGAGCATGCTGCTCCGCCCACCCCATCGCGGGTGCTTTGGGGCTCGCCTTTTCGTTCACTCGACTCGGGTCAACGATGCGACTATCACTCCTTGCCCTTCCGTTCGCGGCTGCCCTCGTCATGGCAGGTCACTATAAGGACATCCCGCACAAGGTCAAGGAGAGCATCGAAGGTCCCCCTCGTGGCTGGTTCAGACACGGTCCTGCACCTCCGGGCCATCTCCTAGAGCTCAAGATTGCGCTTCACCAGCCACATTACCCGACCCTCGAAAAACACCTTTTGGAGGTTAGCAATCCCAAGCACGAGCGCTATGGCGCCTACTTGTCAAAGGAGGAGACCGAGGCATTGATGGCACCTCATCCCGGGACGCTTGATGTAGTCAGTGAATGGCTGTGCTCACATGGTATTGAGAAAGAACATCTCTACCTGACGTCGGCGCAAGATTGGGTTACTATTCGCGTCCCGGTTGCCCTTGCGGAGGAAATTCTGAACACGGTGAGGATTATGATTTTATGATAGCAATGTACTCAAAGGATGAACCCAGAAGTATCACATCTATTCTCACTCGGACGGCGGTGAGAGCATCGTGAGAACGACAAGCTACAGTCTTCCGGAGAGCCTGCACGAACATGTTGAGCTGATCCAACCAACAACAATGTTCGCCCGCCTCAGGCCATTCAAGAGTGCCCTACATTGGTCAAACACGGTGTCGTCCGGTTCGCTAAGTCCCTCCACCGGCACGCTTACCGGGCCGGCTGGAAACCCAGTCGATGCCAGCTGCAACGGCACGGTGCGACAGCACGATTTGGTATCTAAACCCATCTAACGATTGGATTCTGTAGATCACTATCACCTGTCTCAGACAACTTTACAACGCTGTCGGATACAACACCTCAGCCACCAACGGCAACGAATTTGCCGTTACCGCTTATCTCGAGCAGTACGCCAACAACCAGGATCTGCAGCAATTCTTCCAGCTGGAGAACCCTATAGCATATGGGTCCAACTATACCTTCGTGTCCATAAATGGTAGGATGTTTGCACCGGACGACAACCGACTCGCTGACCGTATGCTCAGGAGGCATGGACAACCAGACTTATGCCGCTGCTGGCGTGGAAGCCAACTTGGACACTCAGTTTGCATATGGACTAACATACCCGACCCCCGCCACCTTCTACTCAACTGGCGGCTTGCCCCCTTACATTCCTGATGCAGTCACTATGACGGACACTAGCGAACCCTACGTTAACGTTCGTTTCATTCCTCGTTCACTACTGCAATTCACCTGCGGTCTGTCATTATTTATTACAGTGGTTGGACTACTTCTCCTCTCAAGACTACCTCCCTCAGACGATCTCCACTAGTTATGCAGACAATGAGCAGACAGGTGCTTTGTTTCGTTCCCTGTGCTGGCATACTCTGACCACAGGCAGTTCCATACACTTATGCTAGCCGTGTCTGTTCTGGCTTCGCCGCCCTTGGTGCCCGTGGCGTCTCCCTCTTGTTCTCATCTGGTGACGGTGGTGTCGGAGATGGTGACGTAAACCCAGCGACTCAACAATGCTTCGCCAGCGACGGTACCAACAGGACTGTGTTCCTCCCCGAATTTCCCGCCGCCTGCCCATAGTGAGAGTGCCCTGACCGGCGTGTAGTATTTTCTGATCGGGTTCGAATGCACCCAGCGTGACATCCGTCGGAGGTACCAATTATATCCCTGAAACCGCTGTCTTCTTCTCTGGCGGAGGTTTCAGCAATTACGTGCGTTCATCCCAATAATTCTTTCTACCGTTACGTTGATCAGTTCCCTCTCCAGTTCCCTCGACCTGATTACCAGAATACGGCAGTAAGAGAGTACTTGCAGACACTCGCTCCCGGAACCTATGAAGGTCTTTACAACCCGTAAGCATTTCCTGCCCCATTGCACGGCCGAATCTAACAAACGGTGTTCTAGCGATGGTCGTGTAAGCACCTGTCCATCCCAAATGACGGATTTAGCCAGCACTCGCCGACTAATCCCTCCCTGTATAGGGTATCCCCGACGTTGCTGCGCAAGCCTGGAACTTCCTCATCGTCTACCAAGGTCAAACATGCTACGCCGTCGGCACGTCCTGCGCCTCTCCCACCTTTGCGTCCTTCGTTTCCATGCTCAACGATGCACGGATCAGTGCTGGCAAGTCTGCTCTGGGCTTCTTGAACCCGTGGCTGTACGAGACGGGGTACGCTGGATTGAATGATATCACGATGGGCAACAACCCTGGATGTGGTACAGAAGGCTTCAATTCGACCGTTGGTTGGGATCCCGGTACGTCCTGTCGTTTCTTCTTCTTCTCCATCTTGGAGCCGGGTCGCCGTTCCTGGATTCTGGAGCGATAGGCATTCAAGCTATAAGCGGAATCGAATTTGATTATGATCGATGATCGACTGACAGTGACACCTTCACACAGTGACCGGTCTCGGTACGCCAAACTTTGAGAAACTGCTGGCGTTGGCAATGGCTACTTGATCGTCCTTTGTGGACAGAATCGTGTGGAAGGGCGGAGAACTTTGGGTAGATTTGCGTACTACCACCTACTACCACCTTGGTCGACAAGTTCACCATTGAAGATGAATCTGCAGCGACACTCGAAGGAAAGGCTTCGGTTGGGGCCGCCGCGACATTGCAATCGGGAAGGTTCTCCAAACTCGCAACATTCAGTGGTCGGTCAGTGACAAGTCCAGGAATTTTGCGCCTCGCACGACCCGCGAAATAAGGGATAGTATATTTGATAGCAGTTACACACAGCATGTTCAAGCAATGCAAAGCGAGAACGCCAACGGGGATATATTAGAACTAGGCACCGAGATGGATATAAAGAATCCGTTGATCAAGTGGTACTTATGTCCACAGATTTTATCGTCTTGTTCAGCGTGAGCGCTGCCCCGCGGGTATGATCCAAACGACCCGACTCGTCCACCATATGCTTATACAAAGTCGACGTAATCTTTGTTGGTCTCGCCATCGTCCACCGCCCACATTGTCCCGATCATAGAACGAAAGCCAATAAACTGCGGCACAGCCGTTCCCCCTGATCTGCACCAGGCGAGTTGGGCACGTGGCGAATGAGCAAGGCCAACTGCGTGAACTCGTCTGCCAACGTCTTTCCTGCCGGGCTAGATAGTATGACATCCGGGAGGGAATGGAGTCGAGTAAGCTGACTCCAAAAACACCCCTCCCTTGTTCGAGAAGCTCGACTGCACGCACAGGAGCACCGTTGCGAAGCCACGCTGAGAATGCGTCTACTGCGAGCAACGACGTGAAGTTTTTGAAGATGGCGAAATGTTGAGGCAACGACGGCAGAGCGGTGAGATGTTGAATAAGTAATCGAGAGACTTTTATATGCGGGAGGTATGGTGGGATGCTGGATATCCTCGGCCCTATGGAACCCATGCTTTAGCGGAAGAGATATTAATGGAAGACACCAATTGGGGCACATGGGCGAATTGAGCATAGACCGAACAGCTCCTCCTTATCCTGCAATTGCTTCGAACGTGTGAACCGATCACAGAGGTGGCGCGCAAGACTGTCCAATGATTGTGACCGATCAGGGTGCCATTGCGGGCGAAGGTCGAACGCTGCTCGGTCGAGGACAATGGCCTCATCGAGGTGCTCTATCGCCCCGAGCTGGTTGCACCGGGAGGAGAGATGAGCTGCAATGTTGTTCAGCGGCGTGGGGCGACCAGGGTGTCCTTGCGGGAGAAGGCCAAGTTCTTCTCGGTCAAGGACAATGACCTCCTCAAGGTCCCTCGTCGCTCCCAGCTGGCCGTAACGATCATCGAGATGAAGCACAAGCCAGGTCAATGAGACAGATCGATTGGGGTGGCCGGGTGGGAAATGTCGCAGTGCTCCACGATCAAAGTCGATCGCCTCGTCCATGTAACCAGTTCCACCTCCTTACTTGGACTTGGCCACGAGATATATTTCCCGTAACTGCAACAATTAACTGGTAGGTACATCAGTTCACTGCTCTGCATGGCGACAGAAAGACATAAGTACCCTTGAACAAGGCGACAAGAGATTTTGCCCATATAAATGGAACTGGTTATTGTTCAACTGGTGGGGTCAGTTCATTGCTCTGCATGCCGACAGAACGACCCAAGTATCTGTCCAGTGCATGGTGGTCCACCAAACTTGATTCGGCGCGGTGGTTTGCGAAAACACTGGCCTGGGCAAAAAATATCATGCACTGTGTCGCGACTCCGCGTGGACTCTTTGTTTGGCGAAAATCCAATCCACATTGCAACACTCCCGCATCCTCCTACTCTTTCGCTCTGTTGGAATCGCCTACTCTGCCTCCTTCTATCGCGTTCGGTTCCCCGTGCCCATCACTGCAGGATGTGGGAGAAGGTGGGATGTCTTGGTGAGGTTCTAACTTCTCACCTTTTACTTTGCGGCGTAATGTGGGTTCATATGATTCGTCACGGTCGTCTTCCCGAACACATCCCGATTCCTTTGCACAGGTGTTGTTCCGTCGAAGTTGGTCCACGCCAAAAACCAGTCATGTCATTGACAGGCCAACGGAGTGCTGACAGCAGGGCCTCAGACGCATCCAGCTTTCAAGTTGAACATGCAAACTTTGAGGGCTTCTCCATGCACTGCCCGTAGGGGTCGGACTCTGCCGCTACTACACGTGGACGAGGTTCGATTTGCTGTGGGGGTATGGACTTAAAAGCGCTCCAGGTCCCTCGCTGCATACCTCACCAGGCCACTTTCCCACAATGACCAGCAGATTGGGCGCCGGAGAAAAACGATTACGACCTGAATCGGAGAAGTCTGGTAGCCTCGCTGAAGGTTGCGAGAGAACCAGAAATAAACCATCACAACTTGAATCACGGACGCCGCCGTCTTGTGTCCCGACTGTGGGTTTCGAGGCCTAACTGCTGATTAGTTTGTCGACTGACCTATCTGGCAGGTAACCTTGCGTGGTTGGATCTCGGGACGTCCCCACCGCATGACACAGAACTTCTCCCGTCGAGTACTCAATGAGTACAACTCAAAGTACAAGTGCGGATCTGGTGTACTACGTATATGGCACTTGAGCCTGA
This sequence comes from Xerocomellus amylosporus, assembly GCA_038090735.1. Lineage (NCBI taxonomy): Eukaryota > Fungi > Basidiomycota > Agaricomycetes > Boletales > Boletaceae > Xerocomellus > Xerocomellus amylosporus. Next base: position 40,090 of record JBBPNE010000134.1, on the reverse strand, counting down.
TCATGGCAATTCCCGCGGAATAAAGGATAGCATAGAGTACGAGCAATGAAAAGCGACAAAACGAACGAGAATACTAGAACTACTAAGCACCGAAATGGATATAAAGAATCGCTTGATCTAGGATACGCACAGATCTCATTGTCTCGTTCAGCGCGAACGCTGCCCGGGTATGATCCAGACGACCAGACTCGTCCACCATATGTTCATAAAACGTCGACGTGATCTTGCTTGCCAAATCATCGTCCACCGCCCACATCGTTCCGATCACAGAACGAAACCCAGCGAACTGCATCGCCGACGCAAGATGGATCACCTCGTCCGGGTTCTCTTCGTCTCCAACAGTCGTATGACACGCAGAGAGATACGCAAATTCGGGATTCTTCAAATCGCACCCGATGATCCGTTGGATTGTAAAGTGTCCGTCGTACAGAGCGAACGCGGACTCGAACGGCTGTGTTCGATTCGGGAGACCATGACACGCAAAGTGGACCCATTCGTTCTTGCCAAGTGCTTCAACGACCCTAGGAGTGCAAGATTCCTCTCCATCTATACGTGTGAATGTGGCGAGGCCGTCGACGCGCCGACAAATGTTGTCCAGTTCCGTGCCCACGGAAGGGAGTTCGCTCTCGTCAGGAGCATTAGCTTGACCGATGGCAAGAAAGTGTTTCAGTTCAGTTGCAGAATTCGATGGATCGCGCCGTCTGGCACGAATGAGGGCGGTCAAAGTTGGGGTGTAGGACGAGATGTAGAGATCGGGGAGATTCTGTTGGCCCTTGCTATACGGACCAGCAGCGTGCAAGGGCAGCACAGAGAACTCGGCGGTGGGACACCACCAAATGCGTGATCGAGATGGATGGGTCGTCTGGAGGCAATCGACGATGGGCGAAACGACCTGAGCCCAAAGTTTGCGTAAGAAGAGGGCCAGCTCTCTTGTCACGTTGTCCTCCTTCGCGCGGACAGTCAAGGATTGGAGCTCCGTAGACAGGCGCCGAACATCTTCCTGTGTGATCTGCAACGGAATATGAACGGGATCCCCATCGAAGAAGACGATGAGCGCGTCACAGCTAAACTTGCTCGCATTGACGATGATGACGGGTCCCCCGCTGGCGGCACGTTGCAAATCGGGGAAGAGCGGGGGAAGGAGGAAATGGGAAAGACCAGGTAGATTTCGAATACCAGTCAGAACTCTCTGCATCCCGAGGTTGAGACGGCACAGCCGTTCGTGCTGATCTGCACCAGGCGAATTGAGCAAGTGGCGAATGAGCAAGGCTAGCCGCGTGAACTCGTCTGCCAACGACTTTCCTGCCGGGCTAGATACTATGACATCATCTAGGGGGAAATGTAGCCGAGCAAGCTGACTCCAAAAGACACCCCTCCCTTGTTCGAGAAGCTCGACTGCGCGCGCGGGAGCACAATTACGAAGAGATGCTGAGAACGCGTCTACTGCGAGCGACGATGTGAGGGTTTTGAGGATGACAAGATGTTGAGGCAATGACGGCAGAGCGGCGAGATGTTGAATAAGTAGTCGAAGAGAGGTTTTATATGCGAGAAGCATCGTCGGATGCTGGAAATGCTCAGACGCACGGACCCATGCTCTAGCGGCAGAAAGATCAACAGAAGACACCAATTGAGGCACATGTACGAGTTGGGTGAAGAGACTGAAAAGCTCCTCCTTGTCCTGTAACTGCTTCGACTGTGTGAACCGATCACAAAGGTGGCATGCAAGGTTCTCCAATGATGCCGACCGACCAGGGTGCCCATGCGGGCGGAGGTCAAGTGCTTCTCGGTCGAGGGCAATGGCCTCATCGAGGTCCCCCATCGCCCCGAGTTGGTTACACCGAGAGGAAAGATGACGAGCAAGGTTGATCAAAGACATTGACCGATCAGGATGCCCTTGTGGACGATGGTCGAGTGCTTCGCGGTCGAGGGCAATGGCCTCATCGAGGTCCTCCATCGCCCCGAGCTGGTTGTACTGGGAGGAGAGATGAATTGCAAGGTTGCTCAACAACGTGGAGCGCTCAGGGTGCCCACGAGGGGAAAGGCCCAGCGCTTCTCGGTTGAGGACGATGGCCTCATTGAGGTCCTCCATCGCCCCGAGCCGGTTATACCGAGAGGAGAGGTCAACTGCAAGGTTGGTCAACGACGTTGCTCGATCAGGGTGTCCTACTAGTAGCGGGCGAAGGTCAAGTGCTTCTCGGTCGAAGACAATGGCCTCATCGAGGTCCTCCATCGCCCCGAGCTGCTTGTACCGAGTGGATAGACATTTCGCAAGGTTATTTAAAGAGGTTGACCGACCAGGGTGCCCGCGCGGGCGAAGGTCAAGTGCTTCCCGGTCAAGGGAAATGGCCTCATCGAGGTCCTCCATCTTCCCGAGCTGATCATACCGAGAGGAAAGATGAAGCGCCAGGTTGATCAAAGATATTGACCGATCAGGGTGCCTTTGCGGGCAAAGGATAAGTGCTTCTCGGTCGTAGACAATTGCCTCATCGAGGTCCTCCTCCGCCCCCAGCCGGTCGTACCGAAAGGAGAGATAAACTGCAAGGTTGGTCAACGGCGTCGCTCGATCAGGGTGTCCTTGCGGGCGGAGGTCGAGTGCTTCTCGGCCTAGGACAATGGCCTCCTCAAGGTCTCCCGTCGCACCCAGCCGACGATAACGATTACTGAGATGAATTGCAAGCCAAATCAATGAGACAGATCGCTCGGGATGGCCGGGTGGGCAATGTTCCAGTGCTTCACGATCGAGGCCGATCGCCTTGTCAATGTAACCAGTTCCTCCTCCTTGCTTAAACTTGGTGACGAGAGAATTCGCCTGTTCATGTAGCCAGTTAACTAGTAGGTACATCATTTCACTGCTCTGCGTGGCGACTGAAAGACACACGTACCCTTGAAACTGGTGACGAGAGATATGGCCCATAAATGCAACCGTTTAACTGGTAGGTACATCAGTTCACTGTTTCGCACGGTGACAGAAAGACATAAGTACCCTTAAACATGGCGACGAGAGATTTTGCCCATAAATGCAACCGTCTAACTGGTAGGTACATAGCATCAGTTCACTGCTCTGCATGGCGACAAAAAGACCCAAGTACCTGTCCAGTACATCATGTCACCGAGCTTGATTCAATGCGGTGGTTTGGGAAAACACATGCGCGTGGGCGCTGGTTCACAGTCCAGGTTCTATTCGGGCACGGCGACTCTGGTGATGAACCAGCCAGTTCGACGAGCATGTTTGAAGACTTCAATGTATTGCTGCACCGCATTCACTTGATGCAAACATCGTTGAGTAAGAGTCGAGTCTCCCAGGACTGCCAAACGTCAGGGGAACCTGCGAACGAATTCTGAATAGTCTTACAGACAATGCGGTATCACAAGGCAGTGGCTCGACCAGGACCGAAACGCAGGACTTGATGTCGCCTCCACAAACGGCTGTCACAGACGAGTTCCCTCTTGTGGGGTTCTCCCGCTCGACGAGACAACGGCCGTCAGTACCCGTGGATGATTGGATCTCGTGACTTTCTCATACACGACTTCTCTCGTTGAGTACTCGGGTGAGTACAGCTTGGAGACAAGCAAGGATCAGGTGTACCACGTATATAGTGCGCCTCGCGAAGTAATGGATAGCATATCGAATGGCAGTTACACACAGCATGTACGAGCAATGCGAAATGAGAAACGAACGAGGATATACCAGAACTAAGCGCCGAGATGGATGTAAAGAATCGCTTGATCTAGTATACGTACAGATCTCATTGTCTCGTTCAGCGCGAACGCTGCCCGGGTATGATCCAGACGACCAGACTCGTCCACCATGTGTTCATAAAACGTCGACGTGATATTGCTCGCCAAACCATCGTCCACCGCCCACATCGTTCCGATCACAGAACGAAACCCAGCAAACTGCATCGCCGACGCGAGATGGATCGCCTCGTCCGGGCTCTCTTCATCTCCGACTGTCGTATGACATGCAGAGAGATACGCAAATTCGGGATTCTTCAAATCGCACCCAATGATCTGTTGGATCGTAAAGTGTCCGTCGTACAGAGCGAACGCGGACTCGAACGGCTGTTCCCGATTTGGGAGACCATGACACGCAAAGTGGACCCATTCGTGCTTGCCAAGCTCTTCAACGACCCTAGGAGCACAAGATTCCTCTCCATCTATACGCGTGAATGTGGCGAGGTCGTTGACCCGCTTACAAATGTTGTCCAGTTCCGTGCCCACGGAAGGGAGTTCGCTCTCGTCAGGAGCATTAGCTTGACCGATGGCAAGGAATCGTTTCTGTTCAGCTGCAGGATGCGATGGGTCGCGCCGTCTGGCACGAATGAGGGCGGTCAGGGTTGGGGTGTAGGACGAGATGTAGAGATCGGGGAGATTCTGTTCGCCTTTCTTAAACGGACCGGCAGCGTGCAAGGGCAGCACAGAGAACTCCCCAGCGGGACACCACCAGATGCGTGATTGAAATGGATGGGTCGTCTGCAGACAATCGACAATGGGAGAAACGACCCGAGCCCAAAGCTTGCGTAAGAAGATGGCGAGCTCTCTCATCACGTTTTCCTCCTTTGCGCGGACAGTCAAGTCATGGAGCTCTGTTGACAGACGTCGAACATCTTTCTGTGTGATCTGCAACGGAATATGAACGGGATCCCCATCGAGGAAGACGATGAGCGCGTCACAGCTATACTGGCTCGCACTGACGATGATGACGGGTCCCTCACTGGCTGCGCGTTGCAGGTCGGGAAAGAGCATAGGAAGAAGGAAACGGGAAAGACCAGGTAGCTTGCGAATATCGGTCACAACTTTCTGTAGTTCCAAGTTGAGACGGCACAACTGTTCATGCTGATCTGCACCAGGCGACTCGGAATTGAGCACGTGGCGAATGAGCAAGGCCAGCCGCGTGAACTCGTCTGCCAACGACTTTCCTGCCAAGCTAGATACTATGACATCATCCAGGGGGGAATGGAGTCGAGCAAGCTGACTCCAAAAGACACCCCGGCCCTGTTCGAGAAGCTCGACTGCAAGCACAGGTGCAACGTTACGAAGACATGCTGAAAATGCGTCCACGGCGAGCGATGATGTGAGGTTTTTGAGGATGACAAGATGTCGAGGCAATGACGGCAGAGCGGCGAGATGTTGAATGAGTAATCGAAGAGATGTCTCATATGCGAGAAGTACCGTGGGATGCTGAAAATGCTCGGCCACACGGATCCAGCCTCTAGTGGCAGAAAGATGAATGGAAGACACGAATTGGGGTACATGTACGAGTTGAGCGCAGAGACTGAATAGCTCTTCCTTATCCTGCAATTGCTTCGACCGTGTGAACCGATCATAGAGGTGCCTTGCAAGGCTGTCCAATGATTGTGACCGATGAGGGTGCCATTGTGGGCGGAGATCAAGTGCTTCTCGGTCGAGGGCAATGGCCTCATCGAGGTCCTCCATCGCCCCGAGTTGGTTGTACCGAGTGGAGAGAAACAATGCAAGGTTGTTCAACAACAATGATCTATTAGCATTCCCTTGCGGGAGAAGGTCGACCGCTTCTCGGTCGAGGGCAATGGCCTCATCGAGGTCCTCCACCGCCCCAAGCTGCTTGTGCCAAGTGGCGAGATGCATTGCAAGGTTGTTCAACGACGTTGATCGACCAGGGTGCCCCTGCGGGCGAAGGTGGAGTGCTTCTCGGCCGAGGACAATGGCCCCCTCGAGGTCCTCCATCGCCCCGAGATGGTTGTAGCGAGTGGTGAGATGCATTGCAAGGTTGTTCAACGATGTTGACCGATCAGGGTGCCCTTGCGGGAGAAAGTTGAGTGCTTCTCGGGCGAGGACAATGGCCTCATCAAGGTCCTCCATCGCCCCGAGCTGGTTGTACCGAGTGGCAAGATGCATTCCAAGGTTGTCCAACGACGTTGACCGATGAGGGTGCCCTTGCGGGCGAAAGTGGAGTGCTTCTCGGCCGAGGACAATGGCCCCCTCGAGGTCCTCCATCACCCCGAGTTGGTTGTACCGAGTGGCGAGATACAATGCAAGGTTGTTCAACGACGTTGACCGATCAGGGTGCCCTTGCGGGAGAAGGTTGAGTACTTCTTGGGCGAGGACAATGGCCTCATCAAGGTCCTCCATCACCCCGAGCTGCTTGTACTGAGTGGCAAGATACATTGCAAGGTTGTTCAATGACGTTGACCGATCAGGGTGCCCTTGTGGGCGAAGGTGGAGTGCTTCTCGGGCGAGGACAATGGCCCCCTCGAGGTCCTCCATCGCCCCGAGCTGCTTGTACCGAGCGGCGAGATGAGATGCAAGGTTGTTCAACAACGTTGACCGATCAGGGTGCCCTTGCGGGAGAAGGTCCACTGCTTCTCGGACGAGGACAATGGCCCCATTGAGATCCTCCATCGCTCCAAGGGTTTCATACCGAGAGGAGAGATGAAGTGCAAGGTTGTTTAAAGACGTTGACCGATGAGGGTGCCCTTGTGGGCGAAGAGCGAGTGCTTCTCGGGCGAGGAAAATGGCCTCATCAAGGTCTTCCATCGCCCCGAGCTGGTTGTACCGAGTGGCGAGATGCAATGCAAGGTTGCTCAACGACTTTGACCGATCAGGGTGCCCTTGCGGGCGAAGGTGGAGTGCTTCTCGGACGAGGACAATGGCCCCCTCGAGGTCCTCCATCGCCCCGAGTTGGTTATACCGATAGGAGAGATGCACTGCAAGGTTGTTCAACGACATTGATCTATTAGCATTCCCTTGCGGGAGAAGGTGGACTGCTTCTCGGGCGAGGACAATGGCCTCATCAAGGTCTTCCATCGCCCCGAGCTGGTTGTACCGAGTGGCGAGATGCAATGCAAGGTTGTTCAGCGACATTGACCGTTTTGGGTGCCCTTGCGGGCAAAGGTTGAGTTCTTCTCTGTTGAGGACAATGGCCTCATCGAGGTCCTCCATTGCCCCGAGCAGGTTGTACCGAACGTAGAGATATTTTGCAAGGCCGCTCAAAGACTTCGACCGGCAAAGGTCGAGTGCTTCTCTGCCGAGGACAATGATCTCCTCAAGGTCCCCCGTCTCTCCCAGCTGGCTGTGACGCTGACTGAGATGATCCGCAAGGCAAGCTAATGAGGGAAATCGCTTGGGGTGGCCGGGCGGGCAAAGCTCGAGTGCTTTACGATCAAGGTCGATCGCCTCGTTGATGTAACCAGTTCCACCTCCTTTCTGAAACTTGATGCCGCGATCCACTGCCCGTGCATGCAACCGGTTGACTGGTAGGTACATCAGTTCACTCCTCTGCATGGCGACAAGAAGACACAAGTACCCTTGACAACGGAGACCAGTGATTTTGCCAATAAAAACACATCTTTAACTGGTAGGTATATCAGCTCACTGCCGTGCATGGCGACAGAAAGACAGAAGTACCCTTAAACACGGCGACGAGAGGTACCGTCCATAAAAGCAACCGCTTAACTGGTAGATAGTATCAGTTCGCTGTTTTGCACGGCGACAGAAAGACCCAAGTACCTGTCCAACGCATGCTGGTTCACTGAACTTGATTCAACGCGGTGGTGGTTTGAAAAAAAGCTGGATGTGTTGTGCGCGTGGGCGCTGCGAGCCTTATGATTCCTTGAACACGCCCACACCGCGTGGACTTTGCATGTCGAAAATTCAATTCACGCATCGCATTCGGTTGCCCCGTGCCAGTGCCTATCGCTGCAGGATGTGGGAGAAGCGAGGTGGGATGTCTTGACGACTTCGGAACTCACTGGCTTTTACGTGGGATAATATTCCTCGTCTTTGGGAACACAGAAGTTCCGACTCTTCTGTAAAGTTCCGACTCTTCTGTGTCGCCAGTTCAATTCTCGTCGCCTCCTGGGCGTCAACTACCGTCCAGCTCCGAGGCCACCGTGATGGAACCCATACAGTACGCCTTACATTCGTGGTTCATTCCGAGTGATGAATCGATGACTGGCCTTGTCTACTCATGAAACGAGTCAAACGGCGGTTTGGGGCGCCCGGGCCTCAAGCGAATGTTGCACCCTGCTCCACGGTACTATGCATGGATGGGAAGCCTTGGTCACTGCGCATGCAACGCGAAAGAATGGTGATGCTGTTTGTTGTATTCAGAGAACCTGAAACTTCCCTTAGTAGTAGGTCTCTAGGCTATACTTTATGGCATTCATGGCCCTCAAAGCACAATCTAGAGCCATCGGCATTTTCCAACACCCAGACGTTCGCGATGTCACTCCATTTTGAGCCAATTCTAATGGTGTGACGACGGGGTTGACGCGCTGACGTCGTCGGGGTCAGAAACGCATGCACGCATGCACGTATGCACGCGAGAATCGAGGATTTAGGTTTACGCTGAGGCGCTTGGCGGCAGGGTAATCATGTTGCCTACATTACTGATCGCAACCATGTCTCATAGAACGGTATTAATCATTTGTGAACACGACGACTCGCGGGTATCCCGGTTCATCGAGCACAATCCGAGATCGCGTGACGTTTGGCACAAAAACTGGCACCCGAATAGCCTGCCATATTGAAAGCGTGACAATGAAGGACGCTATCTTCGCATCCGCTTCTTGAACCGTTCCATGACCTAGGCCGAGCATCAGAACCATATCACCACCCCCGTAAGGCCTGTACAACGCACCATTTCGTCCGTCGCCATCTGTGGCTTGTCATGCCGCGGCTTACGTTCTTCCTGCGGAGCCAACCCCATCGCTTCCAACTTGGCATCACGCATGATGTCCACGTCCGACCTCTGTTTCATGTGCGGACGGTAAACTGCGCAAACGACACGACAGATGAGGCATTGCATCCGCAAACAAAAAAAGGGGGAGACGTACACCGGGTCGCGACGAGGTGTTCCTCGTCATTGTTCACTTTTTTCCGCTCCTTGCGTTCTTCTGCCACTTGCCGTTTCGCTTTTTCCGTCTCCTCGATGTTCCGCAGCCGTGAGCTACGACAAAACAGATGAATAAAAACGACCATCCGTCGAACGGGGGGGATGACGCACTCCATGCCCAAGTCGACCTCTGGTATCGCCGTCAACATCGCCAGACTATTCGTCACGCTCCCCTCGTCCGCCGTCTTCTTCCCCGTCTTCCAGCGCTCAGACAACGAAAACTCGTCGTTGGCATCGCGTGCCGACATGTCCGACGCGTCTTGTTGCTGACGTCGGATCTTTAGGTTTTCCTCAATGTACGCCATCCTGGAACGCGACGCCATCAGTTCCGAAACCCAAAAAAACCGAGCGAGAGCGAGAGTGAAAGGAAAAAAAAAGCGAAAGTGACAAGGACAAGTACATGTGTTTATCGACGTCGAGCGCATTGGTCTGTTGAGTAAAGTTGTTGGTGCGGACGGCCCGTCGAGCTTTGGCAGCCGTGTCCGATTGTTCGCTGAACAAGGGGGTATCGGTATCGCACGTCAACGCCAGAGTGGAAAGAACCACGACGGTGCTTACTCGTCTTCGGTCTTGGCACCCGCACCTGCACCCGCACCCTCACCCGCACCCGCACCCTCGCCAGAACCAGACCCCACACCAGCGCGCAACCCACCCTTGTCCTCGGGCGTCTCCTCTGCATTTCGACGTCGTCGCTTCTTGCCGTCCCCGCTCGACAACTTGAGCACGTCGATCCCCCGCCTCGCCTTGCGCAACCGCCTCAACTCGAGCAACTCCGACAGCCTGTTTCAAACGTGTCACGAATATGAGTATGAGCATTACAGTAATGATCGGAACACGCACGGGAGGGAATTGTCATCGTCATCGTCAGCCTCGTCGTCAGATATGTGGGTTGGTTCTGTTTCTGGAGATTTTTCTCGGACGCGGGGCTGTGGACGGCTTCGTCTCTTGATCATGGACAACAAGATAGAGGGTGGGTTACGAAAGCGGAGTTTCTCGTTCCTGTATCATTCTCAGGGGCTACAGCCTCTTCATGCTTCGCATCATGAAATAATCGTGAAAACATACAAAACACATACATAAGTAAGTAGTAGTAGAGTGAAAATCCAATCTAACAACTAGTCCTTTCCGTTTTAATAAATTCATTGTACACGTTCCTCCACCGGGCTCTCATTCGTGATATCTGCCACCGCCGTCGTCGTAGCAGCTACCGCTGCCGAGGTCGCACGGTGCAGCTCCTCCGGCGATGGATACGCGATCGTCGGAACCCCTATAGGCGGCGAAGAATGCCGCGCGAGCAACGATTCCGGTGCACGCAGCCCACCCCGTCTCAAACGTGGTGCCTGCGACCGATCATCGGTCGGCTCCTCCCCACCCAACCGCTCAGACGTCGCCCATCCCGAATGAAGCGGGAAATACCAGTCCTCCGACATACTCGTCGCCGGTCGCGGTGTCGGTATGATTTCGAATCGCCGTGTCCTCCCAAAAGGGAAGAACCGTCTGGCTTGCGCAGACGACGACCGCGGACCGAGGGAAGCCGTGCCAGGCGGATCGGCGGCGTTGGCAACCAGAGGTTCTGACCGAGCAGTGTTATCTTCGTCGTGGGCAAGTTGACGGGTGGAATTACGGCGTGCGGTTGTGAAGTCGCTAAAGTCTGACACTCTGTTGCGCCCAGGGCGACGAATCGAGGGTTGCCTCGATAACGTCGAGTGCAGGAACCCGCTTGACGACGATAGCGGCCACCCACTCGTTCTCGCGGATGGCGAGGCATCCACAAGCGGTGGTAGTATTCTGTCACTCGCCGCGTCGGGTGAGGGTGCTGATGACATCGGGGGAGAGGCGTGAGGAAAACTCAAAAAGTAAGGTGCCGAGGAATTCGACCAACTGTGTTGAGACCGATATGCATCGTACAGTTCTGTGTTGTGGCGACTGCCTTCCATGACGGGCACGAAGCTGCCGTACGAACCCAGCTCGTCGTCGTCGTCGTCCACGTCCAGTTCGTCTGGGGGCTGTGAGAGATACTCGGCAAGATCTACCCCTCGCCGGACACCGGGTCCGCGACCGGGCACACGCTCGCGGTAGATGGATGCGGGGCTGGATAGTTTGCGCAGGGACCGCGCTGTGCGGTCCCCAATGAGACCACGATCGGCTGCGTGGTTGCGACAACGGCGTTCTGCGACCTCCTGTGCGGCGTCGTCGGTCCAGCACGAACGATGGATATCCCAGTGCGACACATACCTTGACGAGGACTTCGATGAGCGATGTGGTGAAGGAATCGCCACGGTCGAGGTCTTCTACGAACGCTTCGTAGGTAATCGTGGGCTCTACTTTGTCGAGCTTCGCGCGCTTGACGGCGCCGGAGCTGGGAGCGAGCTCAGTTGCGGATGGTTATGGAAAAGATAAGGTTGCATACACCAGGCTCCTCATTTTCGCACCGAGAACGTCATCATAGTAATCAGTCGTCCTGGAAAACGTGGCTACATTAGCGGGCCCAGATTTGTGACAATATGGGGAACGGCGCACCATTTGCCCATGGTTTATGTATTCTGGGTGTCGTTTTGGGAGTCGTCGGGGAGACACGTTAATGTGGGCTGCAACGAGGCAGATGTCGGGGGAGCGCCCGTGTGAAAATTGACCGTCGTCAACAGCATTGTTGTCATCTATTTGTCACCGCTCTTTCCTTTTTCAGAAGGGCCCCTAAGACGTCATTATGAACGACTCAATTAAGGCTGCCGGCAGATATGATCCACGTCATAAAAAGTACAACTCGACTATCAGCTCGCATCGTCCGTCCCGCCAGGACTGCCATCCGACCTTGGCAACGAGGGTGCCGCAGCCGCCGCACGGGATGCAGCCGCGCTCGCCCCAGCTCGATCCTTGGCACTTAACAAGCTCTGGAAAAAGTTGTGCAACACCTCATGTTGCGCCTGTCCCCCCGACGAGCTCTGTGACGAACTCAACGTCGGTGACGCAGGCGTTCGACTAGTCGTCGACCCCCCTGCACTACTCACTGCAGGCAACCCGGACGTAGGCCGCGCACCCCCCCTCGAGAGACGTCGCGCAGCGTCACCGTTTACGCTCGCATTCAACGCACTGCTACCGCCCTCCATATCCGCAAGTGCCTTCTCCACGTTTGGCAGGCTGAAGCTACTGCTCCCAAGGGGTCCGACGATACCGGCCGTCGCAGTTTCCGTCGGGTTGCGGAACGCACCACGTGGATCTCGATCCGGCTTCTTTGAGTTTTCGTCGTAATGCTTCGCAAGGAAGGCTTGTTCCGCCATCGGGGCATTGAATGGGGGCAACGGCGGGGGCTTTGGGCGGACATGAAGAACACGCACCGACAGTCTGATGTGGAGCTCACCTTTGCGCCTTGATCGGGCACCAAGGTTCGGTACATTCTCGTCGATCTGCCCGTATCCTCCGTCCCTGATCCGTCTGCAAGATCCGTGTCCCATGCTTCGCCCCACACCCGCGCCTCGAATCCTTCCCGCAAAACACCAATCTTTCCCCAGCTATCCCAACCAGCAGGAACGACGATGCGGTCACGGTCGAGGGTGTTTGGTCTGCGATGGAACACAAACGGGTTTCGTATCGGTGCGGGTGCCTCCATTCCAGCGGCCACACCGGGAGACGGGGCTAGAGGCGTGAACAAGAGATGTAGCGTATACTGCCGAAGCACGCTGAGGGTGCTTGGTTGAGGAGTCGTATAAAATAGCGCGGCACCATCTGATCATTCGAGTTGGGGCATCGCCGCGAACGAAAAGAGACGGCTCACATTTGAGACATATCGTGCGGAGGACTTGCATGATGCCATCCGTCTGCTCTTCCCATTCACCGCCCTTGCCTTTTACCATGGCTCCCATGCCGGATGCACCGGCACCGACGAGATCACTCCCCTCGTCGATCAAATCGGCCTTTGTGCACACGACGATGATCGGAACCCCAGCTGCATTGTGCGTGAGCGTTCCAGGACCCAACGGCAACACGGTACTTGAAGTCAAGTTGGACGTGGTGGGCAACGCGTCGGCGGACGGCTCGGTGTAGTGCTGTAGATGTGCCTGTACTGCGCAACGTTCCAGATCGACAGCAGGGTCAAAAAGAAGACGCACGTCGTTCGTGGTTGTCCTCTCTCACGATTTGCACCTCTCTCGAGCCGTCGCCTCTGGCCCAGAGCTCCACCCACCTGAGCCACGTCTGCAAATCGTCGATGAAGGTCCACGGACGCGTCCAGTCCAGCACGATCATGACGAGGGTATGCTGCAGCGCGGTCCTCGGGGGCATGAAATGGGGCAACAGGGCGGTATAAGCGCTCGCATCCGAGGGCACCGTGTACACGGACAAGCGGGCCAGCGTATCTAGCAAGAGCTCGGGTCAAAGCGAGCTGGCCGCACGACGGACGCACCTTCGTCCGCGTCATCCCGGACGTCCGCCCAGTCGTAGCCGAGTGCGAAATCGGTGCGCGATGCGTCGTTGCTGTCGTCTGCGGCGATGGGCTTCTGGAGGAGTGTGGAGGCGAGGAGGGACTTGCCCGAGGCGGGGGGGCCGAGGACGAGGACCTGCTTCGACGGTATCGCGCGGGTCGAGGACACCGAGTCGAGTATCGAGGACCACAGGTCCTGCGGGGGCGCTGGCGTGGACGGCCGCGACTCGTGCATGGAGAGGATAATTCAGACTCCGAACATCCTCGACCACCATGTCCGCCGTGCCACACACACTCGCAGAGTCGACCGACGCGCGCTCGATCGACATCCTCGGCTGGCACATCGCCGCCGCCACCCGCCCCATCTCCAACGCCGCCGAGTGCGACGCCCTCCAGTCCGCCCTCGGCTTCCCCCTCCCCGAGATGACCTTTGGAAACAACCGCCTCGCCCTCGAGCACCGTCCCTCCGCGTGGAAGCTCACCCTCGACGCCCGCGGTGCGTTGGCCCGCGTAAAGGGCGGCGAGCTCGGGGAGGGAGACGGCGGCGTCAAGGTCGGCTATGCGGACGCCTGGTTGCGGAGCCGGTGAGACCCCCGGTGTGCACACGTGCGTTCCTCTGAGCGCGTTCCAGCACAGACCCTGGTACGAGCCTACCACTCCCCGCCACCGTCGCGGCCAAGCCATACGACTGGACGTACACGACGACGTATCCTGACGAGTCGTCCGACGCGCAGACTTGGACGGACGCCGATCCAGACAACCCCGCACACACCATCCCCCTCGCCGAACTCACCAGACCAGACCCGATCCTGTTCTACGCAGAAGTCCCCCTCTTTGAAGACGAGCTGCACGACAATGGATCCTCTCACCTGCTCGTCAGAATAGTCAGTATGCTCTCGATCTGTCTTGGTCATCACTCACGTGCTCGTAAAGCGCGTCATGCCCACCTGCATCTTTATCCTCGCGCGATTCACCTTGCGCGTCGACAATGTCCTCTTTCGAGTACACGATACGCGCATATTCCACTCTTTTGCATCTAGTCCGCCGATCGTCGTACGACATCTGAGCGGATGGGAGGCACCATACGATCGGGTGAAACGCGTATGTCATACAAGTCGCTCGCGTACATCTCTCACCAGGGATCCTACAGCAACTGCCTAGACGCAACGACTTGACCCCGCTCACAGACGTCAATTTCATTGCAAAGGTCCTTGCAGAAATGCCATCCGAGAGCCAAAAAGCCGGTGCCGGCACCCGATGGAGGGGACTGAGGACAAATGTTCAAGTGTCAAAGTTGGGATGATCAACGTGTACTAGTAGAACACGATGTAAAATATGTCATCGGAGCAGATCCTCCAGCATCGACGGGGAAGCTCCTAGGTCGAGCGTAAAGTGACCATGTAACGTAACAAAGTCTTTCCCGATTTCCCTAGAGATCGTACGGCTCTGCGACGGCATAGCGAGCGGGGTTCTAGGACCCACCGAACATCCATTGATTTCCGCGGTATGTCTTATCCATGGCAAAAAAAACGTAGAGCTCCATCTTACCACACGTGCAGAGCGCTACAACATGCCTTGGCCAAACTGGACCGTGAATCAGTTCGCCACTGAAGAATGCTTGCTTTATGGTCCTTACAACACTATTCTACACCACCTATTTCCTCCCAACGAGAATTTCATGGTCGTGTCGCAGTATCAACGACTCGCAGTCGGCCAGTCGATCGACTTTGCCACCGTCGAATCGACCAACACCCAGACCCCCATATTCTATCTTGAGATCAAACCGCCGGGTCATATCGACGAGCTGAACAAGCGGACACGCTGATGCGGGATCGCGTTCGCGAACTCGTAACCAAGCTACAGATCCCCAAGTTGCATGGCGTCAGCGCGCTAGGGGTACAGCTTGCGTTCTACAATTATGATGCTGTGACGCAAGTTCGATCCCTCGCGACCCCGTTCGCGTAAACGACACTGCGCCGGTGGCGCGTTGGAGCGTGGATCTTTTGTCGGATGAAGGATACCAGCAGGTCGTCGAGCTAGCCACGAAAGTGAAGGACATGGCGCGAGCACTTGGCCTTTAATGCAGAAAACATGTACTTGTAACGATTCCTTTGTAGGATTCTGATCGGTTATCGAGTTTGTGTCGCGTGTTGATCTCCTTGCCAGTGAGACGTAAGAAGCCCACTCATCAAGGCGGGGCGGTGGACGAGCTGTGGCCGTGAGTGGGCTTTTGGACAGGGGCTTTGAGCGGGTGATTGAACGGGAGGTAGCGTTCTCGTTGTAGGTCGAGACCACGGCGCGTGTTACACAGGCATGTCTGGAAGAGAGTGAGCTACTGCGAGAGCGCGACGAGGAGGACGGACGGGTATCATCGGGTCGTTAGTGGTGAGAAGGTGAGCGAAATACGCGAGTAGGTGGTGGTGGACGTACAAGCAGCCGCGGCGCTCCTCGTCGAGGTTGATGGTCTTTCGTTGGCCGGTGGCGGGGTCTGCACGCAACGATTAGCATACGCACGGGGGATGTCGTGCATATACTCACTGGCGATGTTGAGCGTCTTGCTGGCGCCGCCGGGGTCATCTTAAGGATGACGAGCGTCGTCGTCGTCGTCCCATCCATAGAGACAACCCAGGTCCAACCAGGGATTAGCCGGGGTCCTAAGTGTCAAAGTTGGGATGATCGGCAACGTGTACTACTTAGTAGAACAAGATGTAAAATATATCATCGGAGCAGATCCTCCAGCATCTGCCTCACATCGCCCGCTTTCACCCTCCCTCCGCTCAGTTGCATCATTTTGCCCATGATCCGATTCATGACTTTCACGTTCCCGTCTCTCACTTTCTCAACTTCCTCAGGAAGCGCCTCGATCGCCTCCAAACACCACTTCTTCAAGAGCGACCCGTCCTCGTCGGAGACCGCCAGCAGACCCAGCTCTCTTGCCAGCATCGACGGGGAAGCTGACGAGCGTAAAGTGACCATGTGACGTAACAAAGTCTTGCCCGATCTCCCTAGAGATCACGCATGAGCAACGTCGCAGAACAATCCACGATATACACACCCGTCATCTTCCCACATTGCACCATGTCCACCAACTCGCCCATCTGCTCCACCGAGACCGGATTGTCGCTAAACGTTTCCTTGCGAGCAGCGAGTTGACCCAACAGCTCGTGGATCATCCTGTCTCGATCTCAGAATCCAACCTTGGACACGGTGCTCGAACTTATACATACCAGTTCACGGCCGCCTTTGCGGACCGTCCTTGCGCGAGGCGGTCAAAGTACTGGACCGCCCCTCGGGCAGGTTCACCATCAAAGCGAACCTCTCGTCCAGCGTCCACGGTCATGAGTACCTCTGCTTCTTGCTCAGTCAAACCTACGCTCATCAATCGCGCACGCATCTCTCGAGGGAGCTCTGGCATACATCTCCGAACCCGATCAATGTACTCCTAGAAACCGGGATTAAACACGCGACGAACGCGGACGAAAGGAGATACGAACGGGAGATAGGAGGAGGGGCGGCAGATTGGGGTCTGGCATATATCTATAATCTGGGGAGTCCTCTTTACTTCTCAGCCTGAACGTCTCCGCCTTGGTCTCGTCGAACCCGCGCGTCTCTTGAGGTACGGCCTGACCGCGTTCGAGGAGGTCGATGTGACGAAAGACTTCGGATGCTATGGGACCATGTCACGATCTGTATTTCGAGCGGAAACGAGGAGGGACGTACTAATGGCTACCATCATGAATTTGACACTATTGAGGTTCTTGACTTCGCATCGCGTCCCCGGGGGGTGTCCATGTTTATTCACGGACACGTTCACGTCACACCTGAGAGAGCCCTACGATCCATCGTCAGACGGAAGAGGACTCGTGGACGACGTACTCACGAGCTCCATGCTGCCGTCGCTAGCCCCGACGGCCCTGAGCATGGCTTGGAGAGTGCGAACATATTCGCCCGCCTCCTCTGGAGACCTAAAAACAAAAACCGGACACCCGTTGTACAAAATCCAGCGTTTCGACGCGACTTTTTTTTTAAAACGGACCTCATATCCGGTTCAGAAACGATTTCCATCAGCCCCGAACCCGCTCGGTTGAGATCGACCTGCGTGCAACGACGGCGCGCATCCAATATCGACTTTGCGGTATCCTGAAAAAAAAGATGCAACGTAAGAATCCGTGTGGAACGCGCCGAGACGCGCTTGCAAACCTGTTCCAGCTGTATCTGGGTGATCCCAACTCGAACATTATCCCGCGACAAGTCCAAGTAACCACCTTTCGCCAACGGCGCTGACCCGAAACGTTGTATGAGCGTCCGCATACGAAGCAAAAAGACGCATCACGACGCACCATAACGCTGCGTGATTTGATACCCCGCGGGCAGATCGGAATAAAAGTAGTGTTTCCTGTCGAACGCGGAACGCGATTGGACGCGTGCGTTGAGCGCAATGGCGGTTCGAACAGCGAGTTGGACGCAGTCGGGGTTCAATCTCTGCGTTGTCTGTATGAGACGCTTGCGACCGACGGTGAGGCGGGCGAGCGACGCACCGGAAGTGTCCCAGGCAATGCGGCATCATAAAAGGCGACAAACGAGTTGGGTTTTTCACCAGGCTTGGATGTCGGCGCGTCTAATGCATGACAAACGTCACATCAACGGGGTCCGCGGTAACCCAGATAGCCTTGATACGGACCTGAAAAGAGTTTTCTTCGTGACTTGAGCTGAGCGTGGACTTCGATGCCCACGACGACCTCCCAACCAGGCCATCGTTGGTCCTCGCGTGTCGCGCGTTCGCCGTGTAGACTTTTAAAACTGGACGGTCTCCAGAGTTGTTGCAGCCGTCGAGCCCGCCATGGACATTGACGAACAATCATCGAGGAGAGTTTCCTTTCTTGGATTAGTGATATTTTGGCTGCCAAGTACTGTTTTGGGCATTGCATCCTTAACTCAGGCTGCGATGATCATTGATCTCTGCCAGTGGTACCTGTACAGTTTACGGGTCGCATCACCCAAGTGGACAAACGACGGCGAGCAAGCCACACTCATTGGAGGCTTCCAGAAGGACCATATGGAGTATTTACGTCGGGGGAGCCGGGACGTCCGACACCCTCTTCAAGGTTGATCTTTTCACATTTGGGTTGACGCAACACCGGTGCGGCCTAACCAGACAGATCCCACATGAGACCTACGGCACTGTGGCAACCACTAACACTGTTTATTTTCGTCTTCTCCCGTGGGGATCCCAGTTCACTGGAGGGATGGATGCCAGCGCGTATCTTGACTTCACAGGTTACTGGGTTCGAGTAGGGGATCAAATGTCGAAAAAGGTTTGACGGCTGCTAATTTAAACCATAGCTGGCGAAAGGTGACACGAGAATCGTCAAGAACAGGGGAGAGTTCACGTCTCGAATTGACTCGATCAGGTGTCAGTCAGTCCTTGTCGATCAATGATGGCGCCGCATTGGCGCGACCTCAGGCCCCTGTTGCGGCTTGTACGTCGAGACAGCGGATTGTACTTACCATCATAGGATAGGGCAAAGAGGTGCTCGTCGCATCGGTCGACCATGCAAGGGACTCGTTCAGAGGTGAGTTGACTGTGTGGCGGTTCTGATTGTCGTAGATCTAGATGGAATTGCACCACCATGGCGCACTTGCGACGATTCCTCCGTGGAGAGAACTTTACGTCGGCTAAATTGTTTTCGTGTTTCAGTACCGTCGTGCCCGTGTAAGAACTCGCTTTTTCAAAAGGACTCGTAATTTTTGGAGCATTTCGCGGAAGTCGTAAGGGCGCCGCTCGCCTGCGACCCCCCCTTCGCTATGATGAATCTATTTAGTGCTGAAAGGAATGCATGGCAACCCGGTCTAACAGAGATACATGATTCTACAACTAGTAACAACCAGAGTCTTGGAGCCTGCCACGGCCCTGGCTCAAGCCTGCATTCGTATAAACCTTTTCATGCGGATACCATGAATCTTTTTATCGTCGTGAATACTCCAGTGATCGAATGTCCAGGAAACAGGTATGGAGTGTGCACCTTGGGATACAATCTACCAGCACAATATAAGCGTGCGGTCTAGCGTGTGATGAATCGATACACTTACTGGTACACGCATGCCGTTCATCGTGGTGCCACCATGTCCTTGGTCGGGAGGCACAATATAGCAATCGTACAAACAAAGAGGCCACTGCCGGCCAGATACAATACTCCGTTTCCCTCATTCGTGGTGCTGAGTAGCTGCGCAGCTATCAGTGGAGCACAAATCCCACACAGGCTGCCGAAAAACGTGGCCAAACCGGTTGCAGTTCCCCGGACCGCAACCGGGAACGCCTCCGGAGTCCATCCAAAGAGCTACGAGGGTATCTTTCAGAGACCGAGTGGCAAGAACAATACGAACGCTGCTCACCGCTGCGTTGAAAAGGCTCAGACAAAAGTACTCCAACAGGTTGAAGCCGACATAGCTCGCCTCTGTGTTCACGATACTGTAAAGGAAAAGAGATATGCCCATGGCCGCAGACGCGGTAACGAGCGTCCATTTTCGCCCAACCATAGGTGCACGGACCATCAAGACGGATAGGGTTACAGCGACAATCCCGGGGCTGTAGATGATCAAGTAGTCGATGTATGTCTGTTTCAGACCAACGTTTATCGCACTGTTCTTGCGCTGCAAGATGGTAGGCAAATATGTCAACGCAATGCTCGATCCTGTGGACTCGACGGTGAAACAAAGAAGTGACGAGCAGTGAATGATTTACCCCAGTAGTTGAACATCCAGGTGATCCAGACAAGAATCGTAATCCGTGCCAATCTCCAGTTCCCAAACAACAGTTTCAGTCGAGAGATTTCACTGACAACTCTCCTAGAAAAACCCTTTTCTTGCGTGACCGGGGGTTCCTTGCATCTCTCGTAAAGTGATTCGACGGTGAGGTCACAGGGGCGCTTGTTGAAAACAGCGATCTTGTGGACGACCTCAACCGCACCCCGGTCATTCCCTTTTGATACGAGGAATTTTGGGGATTCGTAAAAGGGAACGATGAAAAAGCGAATGATGAAAACCCCGAGCGTGATCGAAGCCACCGAGAAAAACAGATATCGCCATCCCATATTCCCATCCCTCGAACAGCAAGGTGCAGCACCTCCCGTCAGCTGGCAGGACACCAAGTCTGCCGAACAAGAATAATTCGGTATGAACCCCAAAGCGAGGAGGGTGGATACCATAAAGGCACATGGCTGGAAGATCGAGAGTGCTGCGAGGAGATAGAATCGATCCTGGTCAAAGGTCAGTTACCGTTTGATAATAACAGAAAGGATCAATACCTCTGGAAGATACTCCACAGTGACTTGATCGCAAGGAAGAGTGAGCGATGCGAATAACTCGAGCAGTGATCAAGGTGCTCACTGGTCGAATCAACAGGCATGTTGCCTCCGACGCCAAATCCGGTTAACGCTACGATCACCAGAAAACCGTTGTATGAAGACTGTGCACCAAGACACATGCCAAACACGCCAGCTATCAAAGAAGTACCGAGGAATGCTACCCGGCGACCTAGTTCAAGCGTTCAGAGACGTCAATATGATCGGAGTACCAAGCAAAGGTGTTCAAATTGACAACGAACCTACAATATCAATCAATACGCCCCACACGAACGCCCCCGCCATTTCGCCAGCAAAAAACGCAGCGAAAATGTTCCCGGATTGGTTGTCAGAAAATCCGAATTCACGCTGTATGTTCGACAACGAGAGTCCGAATGCCTGTAACCACATAATATCCAAGAGAAACCCGGTACCGCAGATGGCCCAGATCATCCTAGCATTTTAACAAGACATGCGAATTTGATCATCGTGACAGAAACTCAATATAACAGTGATGCGTACCATTGATAGCGGCCCATGCCATGTCGATTTAACTCCTGATCGATGACTGTCGATTTGGTCGTCAGTTGCGACGGGATCGATCCAGTGATGGACTCGTCCACTGGGATTTTCACGTCGACCACTGCTGAGGTCATCTGAGATATCGACCAAAGAGATAGATAGGACTCGGACACCGTCGGCTTCGTAGGCAGAAGAGGCCCCCATATCTATATACCATTGAATGCTTGCCCAATCTCGTCTCACTTCTTCGGTTGAAAGTTGATCATTGGCAGCGGCAACAGCCGTCGCGTGATCATTACTTCCGTATCTGCGGTTCCAGTGGAAAACCGGAATCAGCCTGAGAGAAGCATCCCTGACACACTGACCGTATTAAAACTTGTTTCGTATACCCTTGGCAGGGGATGAAACTGAGACTTGAACAACTTATCTCGCATGCAACCCCAGGCTCCAGCATTCGTGAGTACTTGAGTTATCGAGGAAACAACTTACATCCGATACATGACCGCTCACCGTGGCTCTGTCTGGCAGCCTGAGACAGGTCTTAAAATGTCCTCCCAGCGTCACAAACTCAGCTCGCCAAACATCCATGTTCACAGCAATCTGATGGGGCCGGCGGCGCTGTCAGGGGTTATTGTGAAGCGGGGCTTGAGCGGGGCAGTCGTGCAATTGTAATTTGTAACCCAGTCGCCGACCGACCTGCGCCAGGACCCCGGCTAATCCCTAAATAAGCCTGGTTGCGGCGGAGCTGGGGGTGTCCGGACAATTTCGGACGCTTTGGGGGGTATATTTGTCCGGACACTGACCTGGGTCCCCAAAAATGCACAAAAAACGCGACGGGATGGTGTAAAAATGGTTCTAGATAAGTAGGGACACTGCACGAGTGTAGGAGACTAACTATTCATCACCCTGTTCTTTGTCCCGCCTGCGGAATGCCTTAGCTGCCTCCCTGATCTGTATTTCAGCACTAGCGAGAGTTTCGTGAACATTAAGATCTGTGTGATCGAGTTCGAGTCCTCCTGCAAGCATTGCTGAGGTTTTCCCTGCTGTCGTACAGGCGTTAATGACATTGTATGGTAGATTTTGGAGAATATATGTTTTGCCCCTGCCGATCCATTCACCGTGATCGAAAGGAGAGGAGTCGGCGAGATCGACGACATTGGCCATTATAGGGGGGAGTAGTGGAGACTTGCAAAAAATCACACAAATCTATTTCGCAATGACAGACGAACCGCTGTCACTTTGTTTTTCCGCTTGCCATAAGTTCGATCCAATATCGCGTGCTGCACATGTCACAAAAGCAAGAAAAATAAATTACATGGCCAGGCGAACCACCAATATCTACCTTCAATATCCTTACATACTAACTGACTCAGCTACCAGGTATCGATCATTATCAGCTCATGTCGTGTCCGGACGGTGACCTAGGTGCCTTTCCTCCCCTCGCCCCGACTTGTGACCTGTCCGGACTCCAAACCAGGCTTGACCCCCATTTTTGGCTCCCGGTGTCCGGACTGACACCAGGGTTGTTTGGCCTCCGGGGCCAATTTTTGTCCGGACGCCGGGCAGGCCTACCCAGGGATTAGCCGGGGTCCTCCAAGGGTCTAGTTGACTGGCGTATCGTTTGGGTACGTGAAGCTATACCCGAGCGACGCGCCGTTCTTCGCCGCTTCGGCCCAGCTTCCCGAGCCCGTCATGGACGGGATGCGCTGAATGTCTAGGCCTGTGATCGATACGCTGTTTCTTCGAACAAGAGATAGAACGCTGACCTGATCAGGCGTGAACGTGTGCGATTTCTGGATTTCCTACTTTTGATCTGTTCACCGAGGGTTTCGAGCTGCTTGTTCAGTGCTCCTCTTTCCTCCTCTATTTCTTTGGTCGAGCACTTGATATTGGCTTTTTTCTCTGGAGCTATGCTACGGACGGATTGCCGTTTCTCGAGTGCAGCGTGATAGACTGATAGTTGCTGTAAGAGACTTCTAGCGGGTTGAGGACTTCCATTGCGTCTATGCGGGCATCATACTCCTTGTAGGAAATGCGAGGGACCCAGTTGTTCGTGTAAGTAGTTATAAAAGTCGACTCTTCCAGACTCGAGAGTGCACAGTTAGTTAGAGACAGATCGTCGGAGCGTCTTAAATTTCTCGATGCTGTCATTCGTCCTGAGCGCCTTTCTTGTGTGTTGTAGGCCTGGACCATCACATCAATCAAACATCAATGGTGTCCAAGAAACGGTTCCGTACCTTGGAGCCCGTGGCCGTCCACAGATGAACGAGAGTCTGACGAACA
Organism: Xerocomellus amylosporus; assembly: GCA_038090735.1. NCBI lineage: Eukaryota > Fungi > Basidiomycota > Agaricomycetes > Boletales > Boletaceae > Xerocomellus > Xerocomellus amylosporus. Next base: position 16,653 of record JBBPNE010000134.1, on the reverse strand, counting down.
GGAGCCCGATTGCGGTATCAGTTCGACCGAAGTACTAGTATATCATCATGACACGGTCATGGAGCGTTTGGCACTGATCAAGTTGCACGAAGACTGTGTTCGGTGTATGGGCCTCGAACTTCTTCACAGGCCATGGCGTACTGGTAGCGATTTGAATTTCCCACGACATCTTATGGCGTCCCCGCCAAAGCCATGGGAGCGGGCGGGCTCACAGCCCTCCGCTTCATCGACGACGACGGTAGCAACATCATCAACAATCCCAACATTTTCCTCTGAACCTCCTTCCGTTCCCGCCCGCCCAGCATCCTTGTCCAACCCTTCGATATCTACCTCGCCGTACACATCCACCACTTCACCCTACAACACCCTTTCCCCATACTCACCATACTCGCGATTTGGTTCGACGTACTCCCCGTATGGCAGTACCATGTACGGGGGTGGTCTAGGAAACGGTGGGATGGGCGGATATGGATACGGCGGATATGGAATGAACAACATGTATGGTGGGATGGGTGGGATGGGTATGTACCCCGGCATGGATCCTAACAATCCCTCTCTCACCCAGACCCTTGAGACAACCACCCAACACACATTCGCCCTCCTACATTCCATCGTGCAAACCTTCACTGGCGTCGCGCAAATGCTCGAGTCGACGTTCATGGCGACACACAGTTCTTTCTTCGCTATGGTTGGTGTCGTTGAGCAATTCAGTCATCTCCGGAACGCACTGGGGAGCGTGCTTGGGCTGTTCGGACTCGTGAGATCGATGAAAGAGCTCATCACTGGGAAGCCCAGTTCATCAATGCACGGAGACTTCAGGGAATTTATCAATGGGCGCCCTGTTCCGGGCTCTCATGGTCCGCCCGCACCGAAGCCGAGCAGGAAGCCACTCGTCATTTTCTTCCTTGCCATCATTGGCATTCCATACGCCATGTCAAAGCTGATCAAAATTCTAAACGAGCGTGCTCAGCAGCAGCAACAGAGCCAGATTGGTGCCCAGCTTGGTCCACTTGATCCTTCGGCGCTATCGTTTGCTCGGGCGCTGTACCCCTTCACTCCCTCGTCACCCTCTGAACTCGCTTTGAAGGAGAACGACATCGTTGCGATCATGGGAAAGTTGGACCCTGCCTCAGGAATGGAAGTAGATCCCCGGCTGGAGGTGGACACTGAGTGGTGGAGAGGCCGGACGCGCGACGGGAGAGAAGGCTGGTTCCCAAGGAAATGGGTGGAGATCTTGGAACGCAGAAAACCCGTGGAGGAGCCGAAGAAAATTGACTAGTACACACATTGCCTATCGTGGTTTGTCTTGGTTGCGACTTGTATTTTGGATACTTACCATCTTATCTCCGTCAACTCTAGATCAAGCAACGATTCAGATCTTGGTATATTGTTCCAGCCACAAGTTCCTTGCACGCCAGAACGTTCTGCGAATAGCTCTCTAAGAGGGAATAACACGACCCGCCACCCCATTGTACTTGTATACCCGGTTCGTCCCAGAAGAAAACCGGTCACGCATTCCAGCGTGGCGGAGCTGACGGTCAAATCATTTGGGCTGGGGCCGGTGAAGCGATGGTATAGGACTGCTAAACATATTTTTTGGGGGAAATTCACGAGTAATCTTAAAGAAATAGGGTGTAATTCGAACCACCATCGCACCTAACTTGCATTGACTGGGATCAAGTGTGAAGAAGATCCTCCACTGTCTTTGAACGCGGTACAATCTTACACTTGAACGGCTTGACATGACTGCGAATCCAGTCATGAACGAATCCACACCAGAACAACCCCGTAAACTTGCCATAAAATCCCCTCCTCGACGTCATACCTCGGCACGCACTCCACACCATTCTTAACACATCTCGACACATCCAGCGCTGCCAGCGCCATCGCCACACAGATAAAGATCGTCGACTCCGCCAAGAGCGCACCCGGGCCCAGAACCCATGCTAACGACGCTGGAGAGATTTGGCGATTGAGGCATTGGGTATCAAGAAACGTGAGCGACTTCGTTGCCACTCCTCGTTCCCGACAGCTTCGAGTGCAACTTTTCGCCGTTGACGACCCGCGGGTCACCATCACAAATTCACGATGACGTGCATACCAGGCGGTAAATGACCACGGCGCATCTTTCATTCCATCGGTCTGATACCCAGCAGGGTATGTTTGCCAACCTACGCCAGTGGTCAAAGAAGGGTGAGTACGCGGGCAGGACAGTTGAAAACATGATACTGATAGGAACACAGCCAAAGACAGTTCAAGTGCCAAACTAACGGGGGCACAAAAGTCGAGTGAAGACAGTTCCTTTGCCCACCAAAAGGAAGCGAAATCGATCGAAATTGATGGCCGAGCTATCATATATTCAGTTGTGTTCCTTGCTGATGGCAAGCACCTCGTAAGCGGTGGTGAGGAAGGGAAGGTTCGACGCTGGCGAGTGGAAGATGGCCAGGAGGTGGGGACACCAATGGATGCGGGGAGTACAGTTTCCAACATCGCAGTGTCACACGATGGAAAGTGGCTCGTGAGTGGGGCGAAGGCTGGCTTGGTGACGGTGTGGAATGCGGAGAGCCATTCAAAAGTGACCGAGTGGAAAGCACACAACGATGTGGTGCGTGCAGTCGACGTCTCGCCGGATGGGACGAGAATCGCGACCGGATCGGATGACTGGAGTGTCTGCGTTTGGCATCTCTCCACTGGCGGGCGTCTGCCCGGCCCCTTGCAACAGGACTACAAGTTGGCCGCGGTCAAGTTTTCACCTAATGGACGCCTCATCGCCACTGCTACGTGGGACCCTGACGTTCGGGTCTATGACAGTCAGAACGGTGGCCTCCTCGAAGAGTTCCCCGTCAAAGTCCCCTCAGCGTTGAACCAGTCCCTCGCCTGGGCCAGCGATAGCAAGCAGCTCTTTGTCTTATCTAGCGACGGCGACATCCACTGTCTCGACGTGTTCACCGGGACGACTCTCTCGAAATGGGCCATTCACAGTAGCGACAAGGCAAGGTGCATCGCGCTGGCAAGCAACGGCACGTTCATCGCAGTCTCCGCCAATTCATCAATATCATTCTGGGACATTGCGACGCGCGAGCAACTCGGGTCTGTCATCAAGCACACTCATTCCATCTGGTCCATGGCTATCTCAACAAACTACAACCTTGTGACTGGTGGAGAAAGGACAATCACCCTATTGCGACTCTCTGACATTCTTCCTCCTCGCTATTTTGATAATGTACGTCGCGAAAAAACTCATGTGACATCTCTTTCTAATCACTATCCGTTCCATTAACTGTCACGAATCCCTTGCGAACGGAATTCCAGCAAACAAAAGTTGATCTCGGGGAGACCCGCGAATGCCTTCAGATACAGGACGATGGTTCAGGTACATTCATTTGTACCGATCGCGGTTTTCTGAGATCCATCTACACAAGAAGAAAGGGCAGTGATTCTCGAGAAAACCGTCCAAGAACTGCGTCTCCAGCTCGCCGACTCTCAACAAAAAGCCGCCCGGAAGGAGGAGAGCTCGAGTGTGTCCATCGGTTCTCTCACTCACGTGTCGTTGAAATCCACGTCTATTAGATACCGAAAACGCGCATCTCGAACGAACTGTCCGGGAGCTCAATCAGCAAAAGGACAGCCTGAACGAGACGATCACGTTACTACGTGCAGACCAAACGAACTCAAGTGCGTTTGTTGACACCATGCCTCGCGCTTCCCTAACCGGACTGAAATCCAAGTCCGTTAGACAACAAAATCACACATCTCGAACACACCGTCCAGGCACTCAACGTTCAACTTGCCGAGTCCCAACACAAAGCCGATAGTCTCATCTGCATCAACCGTTCGCACGAGCAGAAGCATTAATGCGAATCCCTCTATGCACAAGGTCGTATATATGATGCTGTAGAATCTCTTCTCGAGATTGTTAATACCACAAACGAGGATATCAGAGGCGACAAGTTGATCTTTGACTGGCTTGCCGGTGAGTTTCGGCGTCGCGCATTAAAAGCGAGTGTTCAATCACAGTCATCAGAGTTTACGCGCCGATGCGTCACGGCACTGGAAAGAATTGGAGACAAAGTATCAAACGTCAAGAAACATGACGAAGCGGTCACTGCCTACTCTACTGCATTGTTACTCGGCTCGCCCGCTCCGAACGCTCTACTGAGCAAGTGGGCGAGCAGGATGTTGATTCGTGGTTCAGCCCACGAAGCAGTGAGTGCCGCAGTCAAGGTATGCTCTCCGTGAAGGTTCGAATATGGATAGTGACATTCTGTTGTTTAGTTCAAGGTTCCGAGGTTTCTCGTTTACCGCGTCATTTGCGACATTCTAGAAGGGGATGGTCGCGTCACGGAGGCGTTGGAGTGTTTTCGACAAATGCAGAACGAGCTACCAGAGGACACGAGTGCCGACGACGGGCGAGTGCAGTGGGAGCTCGGTAAGGGGTTCCAACCGCGACATAGACGGGGCTAATTCAACTATCTCCCTCAGACTTTCGAGGCCGTTGTGTCGAGAAGCTAGAGATGCTAGGCGACACCGCGATGGACTCTAAGAATTACGACGAGGCCATCAAACAGTACTAGATGTTACCTAGAGGCCCATCTCCACTAGTGGATCGCCAGCGTCCTTGACATTATAACCATGCGAGATCCCCAATATCACTGCGCCGGCCGTTCAGCCCGAGATACAGTGTCACTTTAGCACAACCACATGGGACACAAGATCAGCACTGCACCTCCGAACATGCGCGAGCAGATCATCAGGGTTCTTCAGCACATTGCGCACGAGTTGTTTCGCTTCCTCTTCTTCGGCAGGGTAGAATGTCTCTAGGCTACTCTTGGTACCAATATACTGATGCAAAGAGCTCGCGATGCTTTCGGTGTGTGTAACCGTGTTGCAGAAGGGGCGTGACGTCACCCCAGCCGACGAGGTCGCCGCCCATCGTGAAGTGTGGTCTGTTCGACGTGATGGCGCTCTTCTTCTCGAGTAGGTCTTTGGTGACCTTGAGGGAGTCGAGCACGACGTATCGCGTGCCCATCACTCTGAGGAATATAATAGGACCTGCCAGCGTGCGGCGAGCGCATTTGCACATTGTATGAAGCGAGCATGCACTTGCCATATTTACTGCTCAAGGCTCCGAACGTTTTATACGGAGCATCTGTCGGAAAGTCGAGCAAGTTTCCGATGAGCGGCCATCCAGGCGGTCCAGGTGGGAGCGGCACGCTCCTTCCCCAGATAAGACGTCTAACGAGGTACAATGCCAAACCGGCAAAGGACACATCAAGCACTTGGAACCCCATGATTGCAACCCGATGCGAACCGCTTTACAGCGAGAGCAACGACGCGTTCATGCAATTCAAACGAGCTTTATACCAGACGATTCGTAACTTTGAAACGCGGAACGACACGGTCGAATAAATGAGACATCATGACTGACTGGTCTGGACTGACCTGCATGCAGGTCCATCAACAGATTAAGCGGGCCATTCGACTTCAGAATGGTGAGACACACCAAGGGTGTTGAAAAGTCGATGCAGCCAAAGCCAGAACTGCAGTAACGGTGGGGCCAATCTGATTCGGTTGTGCTGCAGCTGCCAGGCCCTTCATGCGTGTTGAATGTCATGGTCGGAAATTAAACTATCCGATCGCGTGTTTGGATGGTTGATGTCTTGGACGTCAGCAGTGCAGTCTGAGGAAAGAAGCGCGTCACTGTGTGGCACCTCCACATGGGTGAAAACCTGGTCTTAAGACCAGGGACTCGGAGGGAAGAGAACAGACTGCAACTACAACGAAAGAATAATTACAGCTCTTCGTAGGACGTCGTCAAAGATCCAGAGTCATCAATCTACGCCTATTGTATGTCGACCGTACGGATGCCATCCATCATCTCAGTCAACGACGTCTCCTCGCGAACTCGAACCATAATCAAACTGTCCGTTGCAACACGTATATATTGCACGCGCGCCAACGGTGCGAGAAGCAGTGCACCGAACGGTTGCCAAAGTCGAGCGACAAGCCGCAGTGCTCGCGTGCCAAGATCAAACCGAGCCGCGCCACGCGAGAAATCCTGGTCGAGGAGAGGGCTGATCCAGGGATGGATGAGAAGTAAACCTTCCATCCCAGACAAATTGTCTGCGGTCTTGATCTCTATGTCCCCGAGCATCGGTGTCGTCGCACGATAAACACGAAGATCGGACTCGGATTCGGATTCCGGGAGAGGGGCGAGGTCGGCGAGGGGGAAAACAATGCCAGGGAGTCTCAGGCGACCGGCGACCAGCGAGAGTGGGGGGAGATCGTTGAGACGCTCATACAACGCTACAGTCAGGGAGAGGTCGGGTAAGGATGAGTGCAATGCCGTGACCATGCCATCCATCTCATTTGTCTCGATAGTCTGTGGAACATGAGGGGGCACGATTTGGTTGTAGACCGTGAGATTGGCAGGGAGGTAGCTGTGGTGACTACCTGAGCTCCCAGTCCATGGGAGAAGCGTGACATTATCTGAACGTGTCAGGATATACTCCAGGAGGCGACCGATTGCCTGATTACCCTCGCCATATATGACAGGGAGCGCAACATTGAAGATGCCGAACAACGAGTACGCGATATCTTCCTGGCGCGTCGTTTGACGCATCGAAGCAACGTAGAGCTTCTCGCGCACCCTCTCTAAGCCAGGTTGGAGGGTGGCCAATTCCTGTGTGGCAAAGTTCATCGCCTGTTCCATCTCCGAAAGGATTCTGGGTGATTCTTTGTGGTTGAAGATGTCCAAGCCAAGGTATGGCTTCCAGTCCTCGGTGTAGAATTGGACAACCTCGGAAGCAATGTATTCTTGGTACGTCCACCCGCGAGTGTTCCAGATGCTCCTCCAAAGACAACCAACCACCTGCGACTCTGACAGGATCCCGAGTAGGTGGACTATCGTGAGAGACGCGCCACGATACCACCTGAACATGGCGACCAGAGATTCTTGCTGGACTCCCTTGTCGAGCTGGTTCACGCAACACGTGTCGCTCCATGCCCACTCGAAGCGAAGAGTGCCGACGAGCTTGCAGAAGGTTTTCAGCTTGCTGAAGGTTGGAGACGCTGGTAGCTTGTAGATGGTGGTGTGCTCGACTTCCTGGAATGTCGGCTCATTGGGCTGCCACCAGTGCGAGAACATCACATATCGGTAGAACGTCTTCACCTCTGTTGAAATACGTGTGCCGTCGAGCTGAGTAATCATTGAAGACCGCAGCTCGTCGTAGATCGGGAGTTCCTCGAAGGCTGCTGCTTGCTGTGTTTTATCATAGAGACGCCCCGTAGTGGTGTCAATCAGCACACGTGGCATGTCACGGATAGTCTCTTCAACCACTTCTCGAATCTTGAGTGTAGCATCAACATACAGATGACAAAGTTCTATGGTTGATATAAATCAGCATGTGTTGTTCTGAACAATACCGATACAACGGCGCACCGTGAATGCGTGGATCAGGAGACTCCTCGAGCCTTGAAATCATCGTTTTGAATGCCTCGAATGCCTCGCTGTGACGCCTCATGCCGTGTAATGCCGTGTGCCTCCTCTCGTACCCATTGTGGGATGATGGGTCAAGCTCGATAGCCTGAATAATATGGGTCACAAGGCCGTTTAATGTGATCCGAAATGCAACCCATACCTTGTCAGCATCGATCAATGCCTCCTTCCACGAACCCATGACTGCTCGCACTCTGCTTCGCTCCAGGAAGATATTATATGGATTTATCGGGTCAAGTGTCAATGCGTCGGAGAGCAGTTTGATGGCCTCGTCGTAATTCTTAGAGTCCATCGCGGCGTCGCCCAGCATCACCAGCTTCTCGACACAACGTCCTCGAAAATCTGAGGGCGTGTGAATCAGCCCTGCTTACGTCGCCGCTGTAACCACCCACCGTACTCCCATTGCACTCGCTCATCGTGTATGCTCGTGTCCTCTGATAGCTCGCTCTGCATTTGTTGGAAACATTCGATTGCCTCCATGACACGGTCGTCCCCTTCCAGCATGTCGCAAATCACGCGGTAGATGACAAACCTCGGAAGCTTGAACTGAACCGAAGAAGAGTCAATCTCCGCCTTAGGGGTTTCATGTAAAGCATACCTTGGCGGTGGCACTTAACGCCTCGTTCGCCGAGCCACGAACCAACATCATGCTCGCCCACTTGACCAGTACAGTGTGTGGGGTCGAGGAACCGAGCGACAACGCAGTAGAGTAAGCGGAAACTGCTTCTTCTCGTTTCTCGGCATTCGAAGCCTCGTCTCCAACGCTTTCCAGCTTCGTGGCGCATCGGCGCGTAAATTCTAATGACTGGGATTGAATACTCTCTTTCGATGTGCGACACTGAAACTCACCAGCAAGCCAGTTGACGATTGACTTGTTGGCTCTTAAATCCTCGGTTATGATATTCGCAATCGCGAGAAGAGATTCTGTAGCATCATAAATGCGATCTTCAACATAAAGAGATTCACATTGATGTATCTGTTCGTGTACACAGATGATCCGGATGAGACTATCAGCTTTGTGGCGGGAATCGTCAAGTTGGACGTTGAGTTCCTGGAAGGTGTGTTCGAGATGTGTGATTTTGCTGTCTAACGGACTTGGAGCTCAAGGAAACGCAAGTCAATGTAGCAATAAACGCACTTGAACTATGTTGCTTTCGGTGCTCTGCGCGAAGATCGGCACGAAGGAAATTGTTGGTTTTGTTGAGGTTATCCTTTTCGTGATTGGACGTGGCAAGCTGGGTACGAACGTCTTGGACGATTTTCCCGAGATTCGCTATTTTTTTTCGTTCAATGAACGTGGATAACAGAAAATTGATCAGAGAAGCGCGAGGCATGATGTCAACAAACGCACTTGAGCTCGTTTGCTGTGTATGAAGGTCTGCACGCAGTGACCTGATAGTCTCGTTCAGGTCATCCCTTTGCTGATTGGCTGTGCGTTGGGATGTGGCGAGCTCGTGGCGGAGTTCTTGGACGGTTTTCTCGAGGTGCGCGATTTTGTTGTCTAATGGAGGTAGATGTGAATGAAATGAGTCAGGGTACAAACGAACGCAATGGAGATTTCCAGCTCACGGAACCGCTGTCGCAGTCAAAAAAAGTGGTTTGTCATTGGGAAATCATTTCGCGCACAAGTTTGATACTTACATCGTCGCAGTATGATGAGGGAAGCACATCGCAGAGATTGCGAACGGTGATTTCATTGCCTCCGGCGGTCACAAGGTCGTAGTTTGATGAGATGGCCATGGACACGATGTCAGCTGTATGGTGAATGACACAGTCGATTTTCTTGTGCGTTGTAGTGTCCCAAAATAAGACCGAGGAGAGAGTGGAGACCGCGATGAATGTGCCGTGGCCTGCCAGGGCGATGCATTGGGCATGCATGCTGCCAATGGGCCATCGAGAGAGCGTCGTTCCGGTAGATACATCGATACAGTCGACGTCGCCGGCGTGAGATAAGGCGAAAAGCTGCTTGCTATCCGTGGTCCAGGCGAGGGATTGGTTTAATTCCGAGCTGACGACAGAGATTGGGGCGGCGGCGAGGAGGCCACCGTTCTGACTGTCATAGACCCGAACGTCGCGGTTCCAGGTGACAACGGCAATCAGCTGTCCGTCTGGTGAGAACTTGACCGCGACCACCCAGTGGTCGTGTTCCAAGGGGTCGAGCAGTCGCTCGCCGGTCGAGAGCGACCAGACGCAGGCAGTCTGGTCATCCGATCCGGTTGCAATCTTCGTCCCATCCGGCGAGACGTCGACTGCACGCACCCAATTGCGGTGTGCTTTCCACTCGGTCACTTTTGAGTGGCTCCCCGCATCCCACACCTTCACCAAGCCGCTCCATGTCCCACTCACCACCCACTTTCCATCTCGTGACACCGCGATGTCGAGAATATCACTCCCCGCATCCATCGGCGTCCCCACTTCCCTGCCATCTTCCACTCGCCAACGTCGAATCTGCCCTTCCCCGCCGCCGCTCACAACATGCCTCCCGTCGACGAGAAATGCAACCGCATATATGGTATCCTGACCATCCATTTTGGTCGGTTTCGCCCCCGTTTCGTGAACAGCACTGGAGGAGGAACTATTTCCACTCGATCCTTGGGTCCCCGTCAGTATCGTCCATCCAATTGTCTTCCCCACGTACTCACGATTCTTTGGCCTCACGCCTACTGCTGAAAACATACTTGGCTAGGTACCATCGGAGTGGGAGGAAGGATGCGACTCGTTTACTTCGCGCTAAGCCATTAATATTGTTGCTGGCCACACGTGTCTGATCGAATCAATTCACATGCCTCATCGCTCTCACTCAAATGCACACCCTGCTTGTTTCCCTTACGAGTGTCGGTGGGCGGGAACCATGCGATCACGCTCGAATCTGGTGAGACCGGACGAAACCATTCGCACAATAGCCCTAGAGCTCAAGGATGGTCACCCTTGTGGCTTCCAACCTCGTTCGTGTTCATCCATTCGCAAAGGATTACGTTGAGTGTTTCAGCTCCATGAGCGGATCTCAACCCCGAGTCCATTCCACCACATGGCATACTTACGCGCTGTGGAGTGTCGCCGGTCGTCGCTCGGAAATACCAAGTTTCAAAATAGCGCTCGTCAGTCGTCATTACGTCAATTTGGGACCAGTCGGATGAAAATGGAGTCACCTCCGCGGCCAACATTTTGTTCTATCCCCTTGCGGGGTCTTCCTTGCACACATCCACCTCACCCTGGACGCCACTCAGACCAACGACTGACCAGAATTGCGAGTGAACGTAAGCGTGACAATGACAAGTGAAACAAGAAACGATGTGCGCGCGTCAGGATCGTACTGAGCAGCACCGTACATGCGTAAGTACGAGAAATCCGTGGCCTTGATCTCTACGTCCCTGGGTTTTAAGCGGACAGATCGTCAGGGACTCGGAGACAGTGCGTCTTTCCGCATCCTGTCCCTGCAGTGATGCATGGAATCACGTCCGTCGAGGATGGCAATCGAAGCTTGAAGCTGAAACACTCTTAATTGAGGTGAGAACATGGTAAATGATCAAAGACTAGACTCGTGACTAATCCGTCTATGAGTACGGACGAGCGCTCTAAGATTGTCCGCTCATCATTAATGTGAGGTTTAAAATACGGATTCACATGCTATGTATACTAAATCAGGTTGCAAATCTAGCAAATCTGTCTAATGCTATCTGTACGGTGATCTGGATTTTGTAGGGGTATGTCAAGCCATCGCCGGCCACGGACGGGCCTGTAGTCTCATCTGCAGAACAGCTGAAACGAGTGGCAGTTCAAGAACTCTTCAGCGAGCCTAATCTTATTCGCTCGCGGGTGTTTAAGCAGTCGCATGAATGGTGGGGCACGACTTACTCAAGTCCATCTTGAAGTACCAAAGTTTTTTACCAGTCCGTTTTCAAGTTGACGCGGATCTTTAGCGAGGTGTAACATAATGAAGGAGTGATGCGACGGCCAACTTGAATCGGGATTTCTCACCAAGTAATGTCGTCCAGGTGGTGTTACATGGGTTCCCGAACTTTAGGCGACTCGGATCTCGTCGGAATGTCCTATTTCACAGCACCATTTATCCGACCCTCTCAAACCGCTGGCTTAGATGTCGTCGTCCAGTTCCTGGTCGTGGAGCCACCTTGTTCCAAGGCTAACTTGAACACGTGCGTTCGCACGCCGGGGAAAATTAGGGCATCGAGCGCTGGGGCGCACGACCCGACTGCTGGCAAAAAGATGCGGTCACATGCAGCTCTACTTCGCGTGCATCGCGGACAGTACGAGTCGTTTCATGTGGTGTGGCCACTAAACCCCCTTAACCACAGATGAAATCTTCGATCGCGCCGCCTCAAGTCCAAAATGGATGCATCAGGTTAATCCGGAAGGAATGACAATGAACCGCGTTTGCTTCTGGGTCCCACGTTCTTCCCTTCACATATTATTAACACCTGTCAGAACCGTTGATAGCCCGCGCATCAATCCACTTGATCAGTTGTAATTTGCTATGCCGCTCGTTCGACGGGGACGCTCAAATTCGCGAGTTCGTTGGCTTATTTACGCCATATCCAATGTCAGACTATTATGCCGTCGATTGGGGAGTCGTCGCGACTGGAAACGGTTTCCGCAGTGGCTTTTAACAGTTACGCATCCGGTAGCCACATCGGAAGGATACTTAGTATGGCGGACTGAAACGTAAAGATGCAGTGTTCGTTACTCCTAAAGTACGTATCCGGACTTTCTTTTAACTTTAGGTGAACTCGACCCCAGCCCTCCATTCTTAGTGAAACACAACACAGCGGCGAGAGTTAGGGAATCTGCCTTAATGAACTGCATAAAACGCTGAGTCACAGAAACCCCGATCATTAGCGGATTGTCGCACTCGACGAAGAGGATAAAGAGCTCAATATCTCGCCCCTTTGTACAAGGACAAGCATGTCCATGTCCTCACTCATTCTTGCTGCTTCCTACATTTTGTTAAAACTCGCAGATATCACTGCAGATATCTACTCATACTTCTTGGATGTGTCAAAGGTTTCCCCTCATGTTTCTAGCCTGTTAGGAGGATACGACAACGGGGTGCTGTTTGTCCTGAACCCTTGCGCTTTTCTCTCCCGATGCCAGTAGGTCTCAAACGATTCGACCGTCTATCGGTTGATATTAACACAAACCAGACAGCGATGTGGTCCTGTATATCGGGTGTCACTTGGTCCTTGGCGGCTCGTTGTCGTCTCTTCGGGCGATGCAATTTCTTCCGTCTTCTCGACTTCTTCACAGTTGCTTTGTAACGATCGCATGCAGCGGGAGATCTTTTACGTCGTCGCTGGAGTCAAAGCTAACTACGCTCACCTCTATGGAGTCATGATCCGCGAGCTCTATCCTCTCGTTGACAAGTGTTTGTCGCCGCGCGCGCTAGGACAGACCACGCAATCGTTCGGTCTTGTGTTGTTATCTCAGATCAAGGACTTTACTCGGGATTGTACTGGGCCAATATCACTGGCACAACTCACCAACGAGCCACTTTACAATGCGACAAATCTCGTCCTTTTCGGGAATGCCTTCCCGGCCGACACCTACAGAGACTTCCGGACACTCAACAAAAGCGTACCGTACCGTTTCAGCAGGTTATTGCTATGGCGTTTGCCGTCCTACGCAGCACGAGAGCGACTCCTCAAGTGTCTCATGGACTATTTGCAGCGAGGGGAGGTCATCGACCGCGATGACCGATTTTCCAGTGGCTTTATGGAGGTTTTCAAGGATAACAACATCCAGTCCTTGGAGGGGGCCCAGTTGGTACTCAACTTCCTGTGGGGGGTTCACAGCAATACGCTGAGCAACGCGTTCTTTTTGCTTTCGTTTTTGCTGGGCGACCCTGATGGCTTCGTGCGGGTCCGCGCGGAGATCGACTCGGCCGTCGAAAGGTTCGGCAGCTTGGAGGTGCTGCTACAAGCCGGTCCTGACGAGCTGGATGATCCATCCTTCAAGCTACTGACCTCTGCGATCATGGAGACTATCAGATTCACGGGCTTGCATGCAGGGGTACGCCGAGCCACTTGCGACTTTGACCTGAGGGTCAAGGATGGGATAATCCCGATACACAAGGGAGAGTATGTGTTTGAAAACGTCCACGCTGCCCATATGGACCCGACAGTCTTCCAAGATCCCGAGACTTTCGTGGTTGATCGGTTTGCACAGCATCCGTACCGAAAGAAGCGTTTACAGACCGAAGGATACCTATTCCATTCGCTGGGTGGTGGCAGGCATGCTGTAAGTACAGCCATCTCAATCTCCTCACCGCGCTGATGTATCTTGCAGTGCAAAGGGAGATGGCTCGCCGTTTACGAGATAAAAGTTCTCATGATAATATTGCTCCATACGTTCACCTTCAAGTTTAGTCCGGCGGTGGAGAATTCGGCAGGCCGGTGCCCGCCTCGAATCCATCCGCGCAGCATCGGCGTTGTACATACGGAGGATGAAGTCTTTGCGCGGTTGTCTCCACGTCAAGTGGAGGATGGGCGGAGGGTCGAAAGTGTATGTACACCGCAAAAAGTAAATTTCTTATCAGCACTGACAGCAGCCAAGTTGTGACCATTCAATGATGAGGAGGCCGCACCTACGTGGCCTTACGGCCATAGATCTTCTTTTGCATGACGGTCGATTGAGTATCGAACTGGGAGGGAAGAAGTTATAACTATAGGTTTCGACCCTAACCCGACATGCTTGATCTACTGGGATGTCATTCGGGTGCTTGGACAACCATCTAACCAGCGACCGTACGTGGGACAGTGTCTTCGTATGATCAGAACGACTATCTTCTGATCCCTGGGAACGTCTCCCCTCCATGAACGACGACTCGGATGCAGCACCCGCGTTAAGAACTTCGAAGTTATCACGCCTCCACGTTGGTTGGGGTAAGCATCGGCATCCTTCATCCAGCTATCGATTCCGGCGCTTATTCAGATGGCAGGGTAAATTGTACATTCATGCAGGCCCGGCGTCGGGCCCGTCGTTCGGACACGCCGGTGCTGGTGTCGTTTGTGACGACGCGTGGCTACTCCTCGCCATCCCCCATCGACCTGAAGTTTGCAATGGAAAAGGCTGTGCGTCGACGGTACGTAGCGCATCGTCGAACCGAGTGTTGAGCGCTGAGCCCTAAACGGTGTTCCATGCGATACAGATGATGCCACGCCCAAACCCCGCGGCTGGTTCATCCCCACGTCGCCGGGAAACACACAGATCGTACGGGGACTGCTTTCATCCAATGAACGGAGCGGTCAGGTGTGACTCGGAGACGTCGAGGTCTCAGCCCAAGCACGCTGAGAAAGGAACGTCGACAGCATCTTTGAACAACTTGACATGATATTTCCTTGATAACCATGGGTATTGCGTGCATGCACGGTCCGCACTCGTCCGAGGACCTAAGTTAAGATGGGGAAGCTCACTCTTGTTGCCAGGCGCTGTGTCCAACGTCCTACGTCGACGAAGCCCCAGCCCTAGCCACGGCTCCCAACCCAAACCGACATTCGAAAGTTGGCTCAAAACTTAAAGGCGCCGCACGACCCATGACACGTCGAACCCAACACTCAAACTAGTCCCGTGCCTCTCTGCATTCCATACGCGTATGAACGACCAGAGGCTAGTTCTGTCACGGTATAATCCCATCGCCCAAGTTTCCGCTTGTTCATCTAAGTCTTGCGCTCAATGAGGACGAAGTAGCGTGGTCTGGGGTCATCGCGGAGACGGAGCACAGTGTTCTTCATGTCGTCGATGTCGAATAAGAGGGTAACGTTTCAAAGTGTGGGGAGGCTAACGGAGCGTGATCGAGCGGTGGTTGCAATGCATGGAATCGGGGTCAGAGTGCTGTGAGACAGATAATAAGGCTTTGAAGTTGCTTTGGCAGGGGGCGTGTCGAAGGTGTTGACGTTAGACATGGACGTACCTTGGCTGGATCGTTCAATCTCTGTAGGGGATTGGGGGACGGCTGTGAACGTGGGTTCTTGATACCACACTGCTAACCTAGTATTGTACTACTCCTACTAGTTTGCTTTGAAGTTGTCGATTGTTTTTTTGCAAGTTGCGCAACTTTCCGTTGAACTTCTCGTCTTCTTTAGTAACATGATACACTTTCCGCGTACACTTTCGAGTTTAAACCATGATTCTTCACGGCGCTTCGTGGAGCAGTTCAGTTTGAGTTATTTGACTAGAAGAAAGTGAGCCTGTGGCACTGACCCGTCTGACGACTGTCCTTTCAGTACCAGAACATCATCGTACAGTGAGTCGAAGATGAAATGCAGTCGAGACAGCGGCGACAATCGGCTCAAATTGATGCCCAAATAAGGTCGAGCTAAGACAGGTACCGCGAACCTGTAAGTAGCCTCCTCTTTCTCACTCGGGGGGGACCGGACAGTCCTGCAGTCTCCAAACTTTCAGAGGCAAAATTCAATCACTTATGGATCAATTACGTATGCAATCCGTCTCCACATTCACACTGTGGGAAATCGTTGAATGATTTTCAGTTTGTACAGTACACTTGCTCATAATGCATAGCGGTTGCGCGAGCCATTTCCCTATGCAAAATGAGATGTATACACTACCAAAAGTGTGACATATTGTGACTCCGTTGTGACATTTGTGACATTTACTGTAACTCTATCAATCTACGACTTCCAAAAGCCATCCAACGTTGTTTGCTTCGCATTCTGCAACTCCTTCTGACGGATTTCCCCACGAAACTTGCGAAGGTGACGGGTCAACTCCAGTGAGGTATTTGCATCACTTTCAGAGATGCAAACCATCTCAAGCTTCTCGCAGAGCTGAATAATTTCGGAACGTGGGATAGGCGCTGCGCTGGTGTCTCCGAGTTCTTCGTCATCCGATTCGACCTCCACAATGTCACCTCGTTCAATCGCCATCTGGTTCCTGACCTCCACAACAATGGCTGCCTCGTCATTCTCAAACTGATATCTTTGTTCACCTATTTCAGCTTCTTCTTTAGCTGCGAGAAGCTCGTCGGGGGTCATTAGTGTGCCAAAGATGCGGTTACGTTCCTTTAAAATTTTCATAGAGTCTAAAAGTTCCCCCTCAGCAGCCGTAAGTTGAGATGGTGGGTGAAATGCTGGAATTTTGATGATAAGGCCAGTTCGGTGAGTCGCTGCAGCTGCGAGTTTCTC